>LOEQ01007153.1:57485-83923 GCA_001685075.1 Bramus lutescens | reverse complement strand
TGAGCTAATGGACCAATCAGTTTATAACCTAATGTAGACTCTCTGTGTGATTTTTCTTTGGGGCTTGCCAGCTGTGGGGAACCAGGCGGGACAGAAACCCCAACAAGCAGTAAGAGGGAAGTGGTGCAGGAGAATTGTCTGTACTCTGTCAATAGTGTATTTTAATAAAACACTGATTGGCCAGGCAGGAAGTATAGATGGGTAAACCATACAGGAAGTAGAACAGGAGAATGCTGGAAAAGAGGAAGCCCATTCCATCCAGTGCAGCCCAGACCACCGAAGAGGCAACATGTGACCTGCCCAGCTGAGAAAGTTACCAAGCCACGTGGCTAACATAGATAAGAATAATGTGTTAATATAAACTACCTGACTTAATAAGAAAACCGAGCTAATGGTCCAATCAGTTTATAATCTTATGGAGACCTCTGTGTGATTTTCTTTGGGGCTTTCCGGCTGTGGGGTACCTGATGGGACATTAACCCCAACAAGCAGGCCCCTTCATGTTACATATGGCTGGGTGGAGAGAGGAATATAAGGTAGGAGAAAACAGGAACATTCAATCTGAGGGTTTGCAGAGACAGGGTACCCATTTCTGTCTGTGGAGTTTGTAGAAGCAAGAGCTCTAGTGGCTGACTGCTCTGCTTCTCTGATCTTTCAGCCTTCACCCCTAATATCTGACTCTGGATTTTTATCATTAAGATCAGTTAGGATTCCCACTGCATCTACTTCTTCCCATTGTTTGGCATAGACAATAAGGAGCTCCTTGAAAAGGAAGAATTGACTTTTCCTTCTTTGCAATTGCTTACCCAGAAACTCACAGGCAGGTCACATTAAAAGCTATTCAAACATCAACAGGATTGTACTTTATCCTTGTCCTATCATGATTTTTAGGTTATCCATAGTCTTGGTTTTTACCTTGACTCTTCAGGGACAAGTATCAGTTTTACTTTGTATAGAGAAATTCAACCATCAGGAAATAGAAATCAGGCTAAACACACCCTCTTGGGATTTGACAAGAGAGGAGACATCTGTGGTCAAATTTATTTTCTCAGTATCAATAGTGATTCAATGTTTTTTTTAAACAAAAAAAAAACAGTTTTAGGAGTAAGAAAAATCTAGAATATAGATGTAAGAGAAATTACTAATGAAAGCCATAAAATAGGACAATTTTAGGAAATTGAAAATCTTCTTCCTAGCATAAATGTTCTCATCTAGATTTGTTCATACAGCAAAATGAGAAAACTAGGATAATACAATGTTTGGGCTAAAATAAACTTACTAGAACATTAATTCCTACACCAACACCAATTTTATATAAAGAAGCAGTAATAGGAAACATAAGCAGCAATAGATACAGTTTATTAAGCACTGATGTAACAGGGGCTCTGCTAAATATTGGCATTCATTATGTCTTTAGTTCTCGACAATCCAGTGAAGTTTATTGTGGTTGATTCTATTGATTCCTTACTAGTTTCCATTTTATACCTACTTCCTTTTAAATAGAATTACAGTTGGGGTGACCGCAGTAGATACTGCTTGCGTCTGATAGTATCTATGCAATATCCTCTAATGAAAATACCTAATACCTTACTCTAATTTCTTAGTTTCTGTTGCGATTTCTATCTAAAATATCTCCCCCCCAAAAGCCATGTGCTAAACACCTAGCTACAGGTTGATAGGCTTTGGGAAGTGATGCTGAGAGCTTTGAGCTCTAAGTGGGTTAATCAATTGATGGATTAAAATGCTGTGGAATTGGGAGGTGAAAGGAACATAGGACATAGAACATAGAAAGGAGTTCGTCCTTCAAGGCATGATCTTGGGCACTAAATTCTCTCTCTCTCTCTCTCTCTCTCTCTCTCTCTCTCTNCCTCCCTCCCTCCCTCCCTCTCCTTCTAAGACACTGCTCTGCCACATGCTGTCTCCATGATGTTCTGCTCATCACCACACAGAAATGATGAAGTCTATTGGCTTTGGACCAAAACATCTGCAGCCATAGGCCAAAATGCCTCCTTTCTCCTTTACATGGATTTCTTCAACTGTGTGTGACAGTAAGAGAAAGCTGACAGCTGATGAATGCAGTCCCCATGCCAGCTGGGTAGGCCATCTGAGAAATCTTGTAGTGTGCTACTAAATGTGAGGGTGGCAGAACAAAAAACATGTCACATAAAAGGGTTTCTGGACACAAAATAACCAAACTGAAGTCAAAGTCAAGAGTAATGAACCATGGATGTTTTGGGTAACACTTCCACTAGTTGCATCCCACGACTTCTCTGCAGCCATGGTTCTGAACACACTATTGTGTGTTTAAGTATTGCAGTTTTCATGCCGTGGTACCACACTGTATCAGTGAACCTTGCCTAAAACACCTTGGCTCAAATTCAAAACTCCTGAGTTGTGTTTCCACAGCACAAGCAAAGGCTCCTGCTCACATAGATACATAATGGCTTCATTTGGGACAATAATGATTGCTACCTTACAGTACATGCATCAAAATGGTAAACTTCTAGATGCTATTTTATCAGAACACTTGAATTTATAGGTGGATTTTTGAAATGTTGACTTGAGGTTCATAAAATATCCTTCAATGAACATTGGCTTGGGATTAGCTCAGAATTTCCAACTGAAATTGTCCTGAACACACTTCTGCCATTTTGTGCTCCATATTTATGGGAAGCAGTTTTCTCAGCATTGACAGTTATAAAATCAATATGCCCATCAACTCTGACATAGATGCACTAAGTCTTGTAGTATCGAATAGTTAACCAAGATTTATTTCTTTATCTAAAACAGATAACTTTATCTCCTCTTTAGTATGCAAAATGACTTTCATCTTAATAAGTTATATATATATATGTATAAATATATTTCAAAGGTTTTTTAGATGGTTTTTGCTTTATTTTATATTTGTGCAAATATGTATGTGTATTGCATGGATGTACAGGTGCTAAATGGACATCTGTGGAGGTCAGAGGACAACTTGTAGATGTTAGTTTTCTCTCCTACTGTGCAAATTCTGGGGATAGGTCTCATATGGTCTGACCTGGGGTCAAGTGTCTTTACACACTGAGTCATTTTGCCAGCCACAAACAATTATTTTTAAGTTTTTTTTGTTTTTCTTGTTATAAGTGTATGTTTGACTTGTGTGGCTCTTCAATATTTGTCTTTTTGTGGTGAGATACAAAAAATTTTTTCTATCAAACGAGGGTTGTAGGTAGAAAACATTTAAACAACCTTGGTTTAAATACCTAGTGTGGCTTCATCATACCCATGCTTTTTTCTCTTCTTTTTAAAGATTAATTTCTTTTACAACTTTATGCATGTAAATAATGCATTTTGATGATTTTCATTTTCGCCTTTTACCCTCTTGTACTTCCTGATCTGCCTACCTTCTTCCCTCCGAATCTGCTTTTCACATCTGTATCTATTCATTTTGTTTTACTAAATTTAATCAGTCTACTATGTGATCACAGGTTCAGGGCCTATATATAATTTAAGACAATAATATCCAAATCCTAGAACCTGTCAATAGCTAATAATTCAGGGCTAAGGGGTAAGGCTCAATTCCCCATCCATGACTGTCTATGACTTCACAGAGTCAGTCTCCTATAGACTTAGTACAGGCATTTGAAGATGCTTAGAGCCCATGATTCATATCTAACTGCCTTTTTTTCTCTGCTGTCTGAATGGAGCAAGGTGACCTGAAGTTCAGAGAGGGTGGAGCTGCAAGGCTGAAGGATTCCAGGCTCTAAAGGCCTGCTTAGAAGAGGACTGGAAGTCTATGTTGAGCTGAATAAGATGTGAGTTGTTTGGCCCCTAGTTATTATGACATAGTCATATCTTGGATCCATATCTTGGCTCATGGAAAAATTTATACTAAGCATAGTCTTCTGTCATAACAATAACAGAACTCCTAAACCATATGGAGTCCAAATGAGTCAGAAAGCAATGTGAAAAAAAAATGAGCTGAGCCTGGGAAGTTAACTGAAATAAACTAGTCACAGAGAGGCAAGCACAACAGATTATTACTCACTTATGGAAATGGGAAACTCAGTCTCTTAGAAGAAAAGAGTGGTACAGTGATCGTCAGAGAATAGTAAAGGCAGGGCCGAGAAAGTAAGAAAAGGGCCCCAAAACACAGAAAAGAAGAATTTGTCTTGCTTTTTCCCTAATCTATGATAAACTTCAAAAATCATCAGTAGAATATGAAAATCCTGATGCACATTCATGATTAGCCCCTTGTAGAGGGACTTGTTTCTCACCCTGACTTCACCCTTTCACATTCTATGCATATATTAAATTATCATTTAAAGCCTGTGTGTTCAGATATTGTATTTCATAACAAGAGAGAGGAAAATGACACTTCTGTTGTAACTAGGCAGAAACCCCAAACTCAGTGACTTTATAATTATGGTGAAGATGCTGTAAACCAGATTACTAATAGTGTGTGGCCCATTGCTGTCATATTTAGCAGGGTACTACAGAAAGAGACTCCATTAAGTCATAATTGGATGATTTTCAGACAAAATAACAGGAATAAACACCTGAGAAACTCAGATCCTTGTTTGATTGAATTTTTTCAAGCTTCTAATCCCAGAAAATTAAGATTTAGTTTTCAAAAAGGAATTGAAAAACTAAGGCCCTATGAAGCTTTGTAGTTGATTGAAGTGATTCAAGGCATAACTTCTCAGTGGGAGGAAAATCATTCAAGGCAAACATCAGATTAAGAGTCAGGCCTTCTCATCTTCTGTTCCATGTCACCTCAGGGAAGTAGCTCTTAAATTGAAAAGGGGTGTTAAAGAAGCAAAATCAGCCAGGCTCTAGAATTATATCTGAAAAATAATTTCCTAAGGTTCCTGCCCTGGGAACTGAACAGAAGCAAACAGATCACAGGCCCAATATTTTTTTTAAGGAAATTGTATTAGGAAAACAAATAATAAACACAAGCCTTGGACAACAGAGGGTTTGGTTTTGAATTTAAAAGAAGCCTGGGGGCCCGACTGTTCACAACCAGCAGTCTAGCATGGATAGTTCTGGAGTTCTCACAAAGGGTGGCCCTGTAAAGACCAAGGAGGATGAGGCAAGGAGGCAAAAAGAAGAAGAGAGCCATTTCATCCTGTCAGCAGGCCTGCAAGTCACGAGTTAGTCAGAAAACCTGCCCTCAGGCCTGGGTGCTGAGAGTCCAAGCTTCCAGAACCTCGAGACTGCAGAATGCAGAGCTGATCTTGGTGATGCACCACAGCAGTCCCAGGACTCAAGAGGCCAAGGCAGGAGGACTACTGTGAGTTCGAGGCCAGCCTGATGACAAGGCAAGTTCTATTTCAAACAAGCAAACAAGAACAAATTTCAGAATGGAGCTCACAACTACCGTCCAGTGAGTGCCTATCCCTTGTCTTCTGAACGAGAAGGGTACGGTCGCTCTGCTTCTAACCATGAATGCGTGTGGAGAAATAGACAAACACCTGTGCCTTCCAGGTTACAGGCTGCTGGTCCAGAAGGAGCCATGTCTACATCTGATGTCTAGATGCAGCGTGGTGTTGCCCTTGATTCAGGAAACACGATTTTATGATACTTATGTCTCCTGATAAAAGAAAAAACAGGTCTTAGCGACCAGATAAGTAAACTTTTACTGCTCACTAATACTCATAGTCTTAAATATATTTCTCAGATTTTCATATTTGAATTTGCCATTTGACCATTTCTGATCAATAGAAAGTGAACAGAAATTATTGAGGCTCTTTTCTTTTTCCCCACATACTAAACAGAATAAGGGGAATGCCGGCAGCTACAAGGTGAGACGACCCAGCCTACTACAGTTCGGGCTTTCAAACCACAGCTTGGGAGTGCTTTTGGAAAAACATGCTACTGAAGCTAGCTTCCAAGACATTGAAGCTCTATGATTTCGACAGATATGATCGCTCTAGTAGTGTTCTGCCTGTCTACATTGTTAAAATTGTGATTACGGGTCCAGGTCCAAATGCAGTCCCTATCGTCCTCAACACATGGGTACATTCTATCCCCACAGCCTGACTCATCTGTGCATGGTTGCCAGATGATCTTGCTTGGAATCATCAATAGAGGTTCTGCAGGCTAGAGCTGTAAATGAATTGGATATTTACCTAGCCTGCATGAAGCCCTTGTTTCTAGTCCCAGCACCTGGGAATTACAGGCAGGAGGATTAAAAAGCCAAGATCAACTCTGGCTAAAAGAAATGTGAAGCTAGCCCAGGACACACAAAACCTTATTTCTAAGATCTCAAAGATGGGGGACGGGTGCAGAACAGTACATGACAAAGCAAAGACATTTGTCTCATTATGGCTGGGAAGCACAGTGTAGTCTGATTTTTCTTGGGGAGTCCGTTTCTATCTGCTCCAGATACAAAGGGTAATGACAGACCAAAGAAAGAATTCCATCTCTATGCAGCCTGATGAACCAATAGTTTACTTACAGGAACACGACTAACACAAAGGCCACTGAGCCACTGGAAAGCTCGCCCTAGCAAGAATGACTTTCAAAAGCTGCGTCATAGGAGTTCCCTGGATGAAGGACATACAACTACTCCACCAAAGACTTGCCTCTCCCCTGGGAATTATATAACCACGGGAAAGGCCCTTGTGACTCTTTGAGGTTGCCCTACCTTTCAAAGATGTGCAAGTTTCTTATGAGTATCATGGTCCTTGTGAGGCTCCCTGATCCCTTTAGGGTGAACTATCTCAATCTGGAGGAAACAATTTTAAAACAAAATGAGGAGAGTGAGATGGTAGAAGAGAGAGAGAGAGAGAGAGAGAGAGAGAGAGAGAGAGAGAGAGAGATGAAATATCCTCTTTATGACCCCAGTGCCATACTTTAATTCTGCCCAGATTATTGTGTCCCCTACTTCACACTAACCAACTGAACTATGTGAATCAATCCATCATGTTTAATTCAAGTATGACAATGGAACCTTAATGATCCAATCACCCCTCAGAGGTCCCACATCTGAGTATTGCTGTATTACTGGATGCCAAGTCTTCAGCACAGATTTTTGAGAGACATTTTTGCATTTGTTTTTCAATTGTATAGGTATCTCCCCTCCTGTGTTTTTGCATCTCTGTGTGTATTTGTCTATAAGTGACATGTCTGAGGAGGCCAGAAGAGAACATTTATCCTCTGTATCTGAAGTTGCAGGCAGTTGTATGGTGCCAGATGTGGGTGCTGGGAACCAAATTCGACTCCACTGGAGGAGCAGTATATGTCATAAACCACTTACCCATCTCTCCAGCCCTGTCTGGGATACTTTTAAGTCCAAATAATAACAATGTGACTGAACCACTGACTCCATCAAGCCCAATAAGTTGGTAAGGTTCCTACTTCTGTTCTGCTTTGTTTTTTTTTTTGTTTGTTTGTTTGTTTTTTTGAGACAAGTCAAATCCAGCCTGGTCTTGAGCTTGCTGTGTAGCTAAGGATGACTTTGAACTTTTCATCTGTCTCCTTTGACCTCAAAGGTGAATGCTAGGATTAGAGGTAAGTGTTGCTTCTTCTGGTTGATGTGCTGCTGGGCATTGCATTGACCCCAGTGGTTCATGCCTGCTAAGCAAACATCCTACCAACTGTACCATAGTCCAGCTCCTACTTCTCTTCTTAAAGATGTGTAAGGTACCACAATATCTTATGGTTGTAAGTAGGTAGGTAGGTAGGTAGACAGACCTTTCTGTGATTTGCAAATCAATGATAAATGAATCAAGATATATTATAGTTATTTCCATTTAACTAATTAAGAAATTAAGAAACAATGAGCTCGTCTGAAAAAGGTGGGTATGCCGGGAGGCAAATCAGATGCTCTTCCTGTAACCTGTAACCACTGGGTGTTACTGGAAATTGAAAGACTGCCACTGGGGTGTTACTGGAAATTGAAAGCAAACAAAAAACAAACAAACAAAAACCGCACAACAAAACCCAAACATAAAGATAATCAGAACAGAATTTAGGATCCCTGTGTCCCAAGATAGTATTCTTTCTAGAATTCTTACATCTATTTTCAGCAAGCCAAATTAGAAAATTGATTCCTCTTTTGAAGCCCCGATCTCCACAAAGCAGCTCCTGTTATCCTTTGAAGACGTGCAGCCACCATAAGAAGGCCCGGTGACTACTGGATCTGAGTTCACTGCTCTCGTGCCAGAGGCGCTAGAGAAAAGGAAACTTGCCATGGAGTCAGTAAATGCAGCATCTAAAAGGAGCCACCAGCCTTGCCTGACAAACATCTGGGCCATTCTGCGAGGGGTTAAGGGAGGAGTTTGGCTGCAGTAGTTGCTGCATTTCATACAAATTGACAGTCGAGAACTTCAGGTCAGTATGGTGAACAAAAACAGGTCTTGTATTTCCAAATGTGGACCAGTTATGAATATAAATTTGAATATACATTAATGTTCTCCTAGCGGGCGTCTGCTGGGGGAACAGTAAGACAGGTTCTTTCTCACAGACATGTGTTTTTCACACTAGAGACATTTGTCCATGGCCAGAAAAGAAGGAGGAGGGGTGTATGTGTGTCAAGACCTTAAAAGTCAAACCCCACATGTGTGGGTATATGTTGTGTGCACATATACATACACACTCACAGGCAGGGGTGGTGGTGGTTTTAAATTTTTCCATTAGGCAGGCAAAATATTTCAGAATGAATTGAGTTACCTGCCTGGTCTCTTCTAATGGATCCTAGTTGCTCCATCACGACTTGCCTCTAAGGACTGCTCAAGGACGGCCACTGTCAGCCCTAATGCCGGAAGGTCCTGGGCTGTGTCCTCTTGACCCACAGCGACAAAGACCTGCATTCAAATGTGTCTTATTTTTGTCCCTGAAAGTTCTCACGAGAGTTAGAGTCTATAATCTGCTTGAGTAGGTCTTTACGATCGAAGGTGGCAGGGAATACCAAAGAGAAGAAAGAGGAGAGAGTAGGGCACTGTTGTAGAATATTTAACTAGGCAAAGATGTGTTATGTTTGTTTATGCTGCAGATTATTACTTTAACTGTATAAAGGTGTGTTACATTTGTATCTGCTGCCTTTGTTAATGATGGAAAGATGTGTTGTATCTGGTTATGCCTAATTATGTAAAAATGTGTCGCATTTGTTTCATCTTGCCTGCCGAAGGCACCTGATTGGTCTAACAAACGCTGACTGGCCAATAACTAGGCAGGAGAGGGATAGGCAGGGCTGACAGGCAGAGAGAATAAGTAGGAGAAGTCTAGGCTCAAGAGAGAGGAGAAAAGGAGACAACGAGGGAGAAAGAGAGGAGACTCCTGGAGCCAGCCAGCAAGGCAGCTGCCAGCCAGCTTGATAGTGTAGTAGGACTTCCGGAAAGAAAGGTAAGAAGCACAGAGGCAAATCGCAGATGAACAGAAACGGGTTAGAAGAGCTAGCAAGAAACAAGCATGAGATAAGACCGAGAGTTCATAACTAACATTAAATCTCAAGTCATGATTTGGGAGCTGGTTGGTGGCCCCAAAGAAAGCCTGGTAAAGGACATTCTGTAGCAAGAAGATAAATAAGTGATGTGGCTGAATTAGCAGTATAAGGAGAAGGGGTGAATTCATGTGTGTAAGGTCACTCATATCCTTTGCACAGAGAATAGTGTTAGCAGAAAGTGGACCCAAAATGGACAATTCCAGAGAACCTGAGTATGAATCTCCAAAAAAATAAAACCCCCCAAAAACAAAAAAAAAACCTCTGCCTGTAAGCCAGTGTTTCTTAGCCTGTGGGTCATGACCCAGTGGAGGTCAAATGACTCTTTCACATGACTCTCACAAGAGTTGCCTAAGACTACCAGAAAACCCAGATATTTACATTATAATACATAATAGTAGCAAAATTATGTTATGAAGTAGCAGTAGAAACAGTTTTATGGTTAGAGGTCATTACAACATGAGGAACTGTATTAAAGGGTCACAGCATTAGGGAGGTTGAGAACCACTGATAAACTAGCCTCAAAATCAGCCACGGGTCCACAAATTCCTCTTACCCAGGACCAAATCCAATCTGATGCCTCCACTGTACAAAACATGGCTTTGCTGGTTTTAATGTTTGAAGGAATGTAAAAAAAAATGTTATTTTGTAACATGAAGATTCAATAAAATTTACATTTTAAACTACTTTTTATTTTAACTTTTTATTGTTTTTTGTGGATTTCACCTCATGCATCTTGATCTCACTCATCCCCTGACCCCTTGCTTCCTCCCCCTACCCTTGCTACCTCCCTGCTACTGTAGTGTGGCCTAGTGCGTCACACAGTATAGCCCTTAGTCCATGCATCTTTACTGGTAAGTTTTCACTGCACTGAGTCTTTGGTCCAGTTCAAGGCCTCTGGCTTCTGCTACACCCTTAATACTGGGCCTTCACTGGGACTCCTCTTGGACACCCTGTTGTTGTCCTGTGTCATGGAGCTCCTGTAGCTTTGGGTCTGCAGGTTCTTCCCCTTCACTTGCCCCAGCAGGTCGTAGATGAGGTCATAGATGTTGAGATGGGCTTCCTCATAGTCCTGGGTCTGGGTGGTAGCTGGGTTGGTCAACCTGCCAGCTTTCTCCCACCGTCACCACTCAGGTGAGCTCTCAAGCACCACCTCCACTAGCTCACCCAAAGCAGCAGACAGCAAGGAGCCACGCCAGTTCTCCTGCTCTCACACCCTTGGGCTCAGGTTACCTGCCTTCACACCACCAGGGCCAGCTCTACTGTTCTCGTGACCCTGAATTCTGCTCTCTCACCTGTTGCAGGTAGCAAAGGGGGACATATTTACCATACCCTTGCCATCTCAAGGCATACCAGGGATGGGGCAGGGGTGGCGCTTCTGATCTCACACCACAGCCACTCACCTACACTCCTGCCAACAGAGTTAGCTCTATTGTGCTGCCCAGGTAACATTCAGGGCCTACTCCCCTTAGTGCTGCTGGGCATGGAGGCAGTGCCAAATCTCCCACTCTCCTGACTTCAGGGCCAACTTTCCTATCTGCCACAGATGACTATGGTCGGGGGAGGGGAAGGTCATCTCTCTCTCACCCACTCCACCCTATGGTAGTTGAACGGAGACATCCCATCTCCATCTCCAGCACCAGAGGCACCAAGCGACTCATGTGTGAATTTTTTCCTGCCCCAAGTCAAAGCTGTGCTTGACCTCTGGAGTCTGCCAGGCCTAGAAATGTCCAACGGTTTCAGAGTCTACCTTTTGGAAACAAACATGTCCACTCATTTCTCAGTAACACCCTCCAGATTCACACAACCGACAGATTCAGAAGTTTTCTGACTCAGAAATTCCATCATCTTTCAGGATCCAGGAGGTTTAACAGTCACTCATGAGTGTTTGAAGTTCTAAAAAAAAAAACAAAAACAAAAAAAAAACCAAGTTTTTCTTCTTAGAAGATGATGTAAAAACTCTTTGTACCAGAAGATACTAAGTTTTTAGAATTCTGTCCCTACTTCCTCATCCACTTTCTCGTGCACCACGGTTCATGAGACACTGACCACAATTTAAAGATGGTTTGTCAAGTGCGAGGGTGGTGAAGGCAGCAATGGCCCTACCTGGTTGTGGCATAATTCCCTAGATTTACTCATCAAACATTGCCCCCAAAAGATGTGCCTCTCAAGTCATATGTAATCTCTGATGCACGCATATGGAGTCTTCCTCTTTCAGTTTTGGTAAATAACAGCAGTTCCCACCCAGTTATTGATCTGCAATTATTAGAAAGAAATCCCCTTATCATTGTCCCCTAAATTGGGAATTTGATTATTTGACTTGTTCAATGTAAAACTGTTAGCTTGTCTCCAAAGATCCCTCTTTCATGCAGAGAGAATTTTTTGTACTAATGTGTTCATCTACAGAGGTTGGTACAACTAATGCCTATGACTTTATGAATGAAGAGACTAGAATTTGAAACTTAGAAAGTGAACAAAGTCATCCCAGGCCCTGTAATTTTAATACCAACACCTCTTCTGTTTCAGCAACTGAAAAATGGCTCCTTTTCTGCCCATTCTTCATTGTTATTCTGGTTAAAACAGGAGACAAATAAGACAAAGATCCAAGAAACCCCAGGGTAATGTATTCTTGAGAAC
Source organism: Bramus lutescens (assembly GCA_001685075.1). Taxonomy (NCBI): domain Eukaryota; kingdom Metazoa; phylum Chordata; class Mammalia; order Rodentia; family Cricetidae; genus Bramus; species Bramus lutescens. Next base: position 71,856 of record LOEQ01007153.1, on the reverse strand, counting down.
TGTTAATGGTAACTGCTAAAAGAAAAACAATTGTAACTTCTCTCAGCTACTTGCCAATCTGGACAAACCAATAATTCTGTTTTAATTTTTGAACAGTCCATTTAAAAAAAGTAATTGACAGCTGATGATCGATAGTGAAAGCTAAACTCTGTTTGTCTGTGAAATGCCTGGTCAGAATCACCTCTGCTTACCACTAATGAGTGGCCCGCTTGGTCTTTGGCAAGTCAGTTCAAGTTCAGAGCTCAGATCCCATAAATGCCATTATTTTGGGGGATAGGATCATGAAAGGAAAATGTTGCATAAATTTTACTCTAAATTACTTTTAGCTAATGTTCTGAGTTTGCACAAAATTTTTTTGGAGCTTTGAACGATTACCAACTTCTATGAAGTTGTCCATTTTCTTCCTACATGTATTCTAGCCATGATCATCCATCTTAGGCTAATTGTAAATATAGAGTCTATTTTATTTTCACACATATGATTCTGGGATAAGATACATGATTTTTACTGGATGTGGACTAGTTTATTCTCTAACTCTAATAGTGTGAGTGGGGACACAGTGTCCAGTGCCTTCCAGGACCATCCCGCCCTCTTTGATTCACAATGCAGCAGACCAGAGGTTGGGCTTAAGAGCATTCTGCTTCATGGCATCCTTTTAAAACTGGCGTTGAATTCAGTTCACTAATGTTCAGTAGGCTGATTATGTTTCTGCCTTTTACCTTCTTAGCTAGATCCTAAGCCCCTAGTTAGCATGTGCCTAGGGCATAGACCGTCATAATGCCCCAGATGTGTAGCCCTTGAGTTCCTGAACCAACTCCTAACTAAATCCATTGCCCTTTATCAATATGCACCTATCAAGTCAAGATTGCAAATGACAACTAACACTAGTAAGAAACACTTAAGATAAAAATATTTACAGTACTTCTGTAATACCCAACACTGTTAATATTTATACAACATGCTATGCTACTAAAACGTACTATATCTTTGTTGGGGTGATTAATAGTGATAATAAATTTTAACCAAATTATCATATTTTAATTACAATGACATACCTCCACAAAATTTACTTCTCTCTCTTCTTTGACTGATGGAACTCAAATACCAATATTCAGAAAGAGCTTAGTGAGTTATTGTCTATATTTCTTTATTTTTTGACTGCTATTAAACTTCAGGCATCAATTCATACATGGTTTGGCTTTAGAATTTGGGAGCACCCTTTGACACCCAGATACTTGGTTCCAGCTCTTATAAACAAAGCTTTGGTTTGGAAATTGTTGAGCTTTAAATTACTGACGCAAAAGCACACCAGGCTGGGGGGAGGGGGCTCCTTAGCAAAACCCTGGACTCATAGGTCCCTCTCTTGAAGTCGTCAGCATCTTCTGTGAAGTGCCGTTTGATGTTGCTGAGGTTGAAAAACACCATTTCTTTTTCTTTTTTCTTTTTTTTTTTTGCTAAAGAAAAGCTTTTGTTTCTCGGTTTGATATTTTTCATGAATAATTGGAGACTGGGGAAATTGAAAGGGATTTTTTTTGTCTCTGCCTGAACTGGCGGGAAACATTTGTGGAAATCAAAACCTGCAAAACAGCAAGTCCTATTTTATTTTTCCGGTTAAGCATAATCTGAAAGTTAGGAAGCAAAAATCAAAACAGAAACAAAAATGCACAATAGCCATTGGGTGCCTGCTCAATCCTCCTTAAAGACACCAGGGAAGTGTTTATCTAGGTCTCTGTGATCTATGTGTGAGTCAGTAGCTATTCCTCTAGACAATGCTTCCTGCTTAGACCATTGATAACTTCTGTGGCTTGTGTAAACAGATATTCAGGTATATGGAAGCTCACAAATATGAACAGTGTGCTCTGTCATTCAAAAATGTATTATTTGTGGTATGAACCAATGCATGGTATATATGTTCATTCTTTGTAGAAACAGCTTACCAGTTTATAACGAACAAGTATATATACACATGAATGCAAAGCATACTAGCACATACAATGGCAGCTATTGATTAGAACAAACTAGTATTGGGACATACCAAGCACAGTCACATGACCTGTGACTGAGTTCAGATTCATAGTATTCTTCCAAAATAGGTGTCTTTGGATAATATTGGCTCTTGCATCCGAATGAGGGTTTTGAAACTGACCAGTTTCTTCCAGGATAGATCCTAATCCTAAAGAGACCCAGCATTCAAATTCAAGTCTGCTTGTCTCTAAAAGGAGTCATTGTTTTTTATTCCAGGTGAAGCAGCTGGACACATTTAGGAGGAACGAGACCAAGGGAACGTGATTTCAAATGACTGAAGAGTGTCTAGACAGTGTTCAGAGAAGGAACCCTTAACTGGAGGGTTACTCAAGAGAAGAGGTTATGGGACTAGCCCTGGAGGCAGCCAATCTTTTGAGTCAGCAGAGAATTTGGCATTATCATGAGAGAGGAGGTAGATATGTGCAGACGAAGAGATCCATACAGATTTTATTAAATCCTCTGAATGATAGAAATCAAAGGCTTTCTCGTGAATACCTGTCCTTTAAGCCAATCCAAAAAGAGCAGGACTGTAAGTTAATTCTTAAACAAAATGTTCACGATGTAGCTCTGCTCACATTCTGCACCCTGTAGACATCAGGAGGAATGAACAGAGGGTGAAATTTAATGACTTCTTTTCATCATAGCCATTCTTCATTGGAACTGTGATGATCAAAGACGAGGGACTCGGGGTGGGGAAGCCGGATAAGAAAGGCACAAGGATTCCATGGAGTGTTCAGATACGAAGTGAATAGCAATGACTTTAAGGTTCCTCTGGGGACAGGAATTAGAAGAAAGCTAGAAGAAGCACTGGTACCTGGGGCTCCAGTTGGAACCAGAGGGGAGGGACATTTTTACTAGATATGAGTCAAAATCCAAGGTAATACATGGGGTTTAAGGCTGCCCACGTTCACTATAGATGGGACCAGCATGCCTGGCACACAGAAGGTTCCTCTCGGGTGCTTTGCGGCTGGAAACAAGATGAGCCATACACAAGATCTTCAGCTTCAAAGGAAACAGTGCCACCCGTTAAGTATCTCTGGTCAGAGCATTTGAAGTCTCAAATGCTATAAGATCTGAAACACCTGAGTTCCAGCATGATTCCAAGAGTTGAAAGTTCCATACCGTAAAACTTTGTTAAATGCACAAAACCATTAAAATTCGGACTAAAATTAAATAAGGTTATATGCATAAGCTTTACAGACTTGTCAATGAATATATGCTTTCACGTAAGTTGCATCACACACACACACACACACACACACACAGTTATGCATATGCACTCTTCCCAAATGTCCAAGTTTTCAAAACTTAACACTTTTGGTCCCAAGCATCTCAAATAAAGAATGCATGCCAGAAGGAGTCAGGTGAAGCCTTTCTAGTTACACAGAGTACATCTCTGGTCTTAATACAGTCATAGATGATAAGGATATTCAAAAGGGAAGAAATAAAATGTCCCACATCCACAGAGAAACAAACTAATAAAGAACAAGATCAACATCCTGGAAGTTCCATGAAGAAAGTAAGCTACAGAGCAGAGCATCATTTAGCCTGGTACAGCCCTGGAGAAACAGAATCAGGATTCCTACTGCTCTGAGTGGGGCATACACTGGGACTGGCTTGGGTATGGGCTATCCTGATAGCTAAAAACAAACAAAAACCAATTACCTACTTGTGGATGACAGATTTCATGTGTTATGTAGTTTTTATTTTTGTAGCACTGAAAACCTAACAAGAAGATTTTCACAGAATAGAAGATTAATTGAGGACTTTTAATTGGTTGGTAATAACAAAAACTGAATTAATGTAAATTATACACAGAGATATGAGACAGAAGAAGTTTTTCAGAATTCCCTCCCTGCATCCCTGCCACCATCCTGGGCTCTTTAAATGCAAATGGCATGAAATTGATGGAGGGATGTCTTGCTGTTATAAACAACTCTTTGTATGAAGCCCAGAAGGAGATGGTTCAAGGAGAGTGACCATGACCCCATTCTCAGTCATTGACAGAGATGTCCAGCATCCTGGAAGGCTGTGCAACATTGCCAGGGACTGATGATCCAGTCTTGGACCCATACAAAGCTACATTTTGCACTGGATCATTATTGCTCATGGGAATGAAGAAACCAGAAGAAAGGATCACAGCTGAATACAAAGCAAAGAACAAGCTTAAGGTCTAACTAAAGCAGAGTAAGTCCCTAGATGGAGATGGGGGCATCATATTCCTAAAGAATTCCTCAGTTCAAACCACTTTCAAAGGTTTGAATCGTGGCATGTGTGGACAAGGAGACATTCATGACAGTTGATGAGGAAACTGGTAAGTTGGTACAACAGAATACTGGGTGTTTATAGACACTTAAAACTATGAGGGAGAGGCTGCAGCTCCGTGGGAGAGCATATGCTTAGCACACACATGAAGCCCTGAATTCACTCTCCAGCCCCAGAATAAGAAGAAAGGGGGAAATGAAGAAAAAAGTAAGGATGTTGCAGGAACATTTATAATTAAACAATGCCTGAAGAAATAATAAATCCATAACTGCTGAGATGATCTTTTGTATGGAATGGAAATTACTTATATTTCTTCAAGACAAGAGTCCACATCTTAACATTTTACTTGCAGTCTGGGATCTTAATTAACTGTAAGCAGGAAAGTCAAGCATTGTGTGATTCCCTAGAAAGTTATTGGGTTGGTCTTTTAGGTAAGTCCTAGAAATGGCACTTGAGGGGACAGATAGGCTAGCACACACCTCCTTTAAAAGCTTTGGGAGTGTTTTTCATCAGAGAGAAAAGCTGGGCTTCTGGTCCTAATCCTTGGAGAAGCGGGTGGGACTCTTGGTTTGCTAGGAGCCTGTGAGATAGATCCACATGCAGGTTAGGTCTCTACTGTGGTGTCTCACTTCTCTCCATGTTCCCTTTCAGTCCTGGGTGCGGGTGGCCCGTCCCATTTCTTACTGGGTTGGAGCTTGCTGTTATCATCCAGGCTTAGGCCATCTGCAATTCTTCTTCACCAGGTTGGTATGAAGTCGCTTTGCTCCCCCAGAGGACGTTTGCAGATACCATCACCAAGTGCTCATTCACATGCCGGAAGGAGGGAACAGTTCAAGGACAGCAGCCATGTTTTTGAAAGCTCCTAAACAAGGGGATGTACTTCAAGATGCTTATCATGTCTCAGCTAAGCCAGAGGAGACAGATATGAAGGAATAATTTCTAAACATCAGGACTAAAGACACACAGGGTGATGATGTGACTGGGATCCCGATGGGGATGCAGCTGGGTGGCTGTGGCCTGAGAAAACACAGACCTCAAAAGGGAGGACACCTGCTGAACACTAACTACATTTAATCTCTCCTCCCAGAGAAATTGAAAAATATCCAGACGTGGCTACCATCGACACTGTCGGTGAGCTGCAGGAAATCTGAGAATCCAGGAGCTTCCCAAAAGAAGGTGTATGAACATTAGTTGACATAGTGTGGGATCTGTACTTTTTATTTATTTCTAACTAGAACTTAATACATTTTTCTCTTACTACTGAAGGCAAAAAAAACCCCAAACATTTTGAGTATAGCTTTGCCATTGGCCCCCGCCCCCTGGGGTATAGTTGACTGTCTGCTTACTTTTTAGCATGTGTGCATTCTCTGTAGTTGCTTGTGCAATGTGTGTGAATGCCTGGAGTCAAGATTGGGTTCCTTTCCTTTATTGTTCTGTGTTTTTGTTGTTCTAAGATAGGGTCTCTCAGTGAACCTGCAGGTCATTGATGTGGCTTAGTGGGCTGCCAGTGTTCTTTGGGGATCTGTCTTTTCCAACACAGCCTCCAGTGCAAGGTTTCCAGGGGCGCTGTGCCACCCCTTGGCTTTTTATGTAGGTTCTGAGGTCTGAACTCAGATTCTCATGCTTGAGTGACATCTCACAGACTGAACCATCTCCCCAATTCCTCTGGTAATTTCCAGTTGGTATTTTCCCATCACTTCTTTCTTATTATGTTTGGTTTTGTTATTTAATGTGTTGATAAAGAAGAACATGTAAACCATATGACTCATTTAAACTTGAGGAGACTATTTTAATATAGGTTCCATTGTACTCTATGTTTTTACTGTATACATTTACATAATATTGTTCTGAGGATAGATTCTTAGAGCACACTAGATCTCTGAAGTGATTTGTTGCACAATGATGCTCAGAAACCCATGTGTATTGTAATTTTACACAAAAGAAAACAAGTAAAAAATATGTTTTCTTTAGTTTGCCTACCAGCTTGGGTTCTGTACATTTTGTGGTAGAATATTTTGCTTTAACTAAAATAAGAATATAATAACCTGTCCATGGTTATTATAGACTGTATTTGTCTATATTTATTTCCTCTAAGCTGAAGTGTCTGTGTGTGGGTGTGCATTTATACATACCCAAATATCAAAACACCTTTCTTTTTGAAAAGATTATTTGATGGGGAATCTTTGTCAACCAATTATCCTTAAGAGATGGGACCAAATTAGGCTGTGACTTTCTGGGACATGGAGACAAATTGGTGCAAGGCCCAAGTGCTCTCTCTCTCTCTGTGTGGTTCCCTCGCCAGACAGCTGAGTTTGGACTTCTCATTCCTATTTCGTAAGTTTGCCCTTTATAATAAATAAATGTGTAATTGTTTGATATTTTAACTAGCTTGGTTATTTTATGAACTGAATTGATTCAACAATTACTAACTGTTTTAAACCTATGGCAGTATTTACAGTTAGGACATCAGAGAAGTGTTCTGAATATTTCAGGGTTTCTGGACATCTGAACAAAGACACAAGCAAATAATACCCCTTAGCTCCTCCCCTGGAACCTGGTCTTTCTGCCCAGGAGCCCAGGAAGCCCTTGGCAAAGTGCTTCTTCTTTAAGCCTCAGATGCCCAATCAGGGTGAAGTGGTCCCTGCTAATTATGGGCTTCCGAGTCAAAGTATAGGAGGAATGAAAATGGTATTACTTGGTGACAAAGCTGGATGTTTTTCTTGGTTTCCTGATTTATACTCAGGATTGGGCAGACTGAAGAAATGTGTTATTGAGAGGGAAATGACAAGGATAAGTGACTATCCTTGGATTTTCAAGCTGGCCTCTTAGATGAAAAGCCAGGTTTGAAGTCAGCAGCTCAGAAGTCACACATTCAGAGGTGAATGAAATGGCTGCAAATGGCTGCCCTGTCTGTGTCATGATGTGTGATCATAGGCATGTTATCTGGTTACTGGATTTCTTATGCATTGTAAATGTGCCCACACCGTCTGTCTTTAAGGAATACGACAAACTAAGTAGGTATACTTCTTGATCCCAGGATTCTGCTCGCTCATTTGAGTTTGCCAGGCTTGAGAGAACATTGCATCAAAATTTATTTCTAGGCACCTACAGCGAGGTGTTACTACAGAGAGGTGGGGTGCAGAAGAGTGACTAATCTCATTCCCGCCACCTTTTTCTCTGGTAATGTCTGAGTCATCATGGGAAAAGGGTGATGTAGCCACTGCTTATGCAATTATTTCCTTAGAAAGTTTAGCAAGATGCAGGGCAAGGCTAAGGCATCCATTGTGGTGGGCTATGACAGATAATCTGTATTCTGTTTCTGCAGACCAGGAAGCACGACTCCATAGCAAGTAGAATCGAAGCACAGGAGAGGATTCGGAAGTGCCATTTAGCTTGTTTGGAAGAAGAGTACCTTCAGGACATGATGTCATGGGAACCTACACCTCAGGAAGAGAAGATCTGAGATTAGATGGAGGATGAACTTCCATCTTAGAGCAACTTTATGGGTGGCAGACACTGGTAAAATGAAAAGATTATGTAACTTTAGTTCCTACCACTACATATGCAAGGCATCCATGGACAAGTCTAGAAACAACTGGTACAGAGAGGGAGACAAAATTGACCTACCTGACTATATTGGTGGGAGATGGTCCGGCAGAATTCAAATTATTTCTGGTAATGTTCCCTCTCACAGACTGCAGACAGCCTGAGGAATTCTGGGTTATACAAAAACAAACTAAAGGTAGTAGACTATGAAGCATTTTAATAAGCTACTTAGCCTTATACAAATGTAGAATTGGGGGATATTTTTATTTTCTTGAAACTTCCCCAGCGCGTAGAAACAGAAAACGAATGTCCATCGGTTCAATGAAGGCATAATCACAAAAAGGCTAATTTTAGGGCTGATCAAACTAATGTACTCACAGTATCCATTTTAGCTAAGTGAGAGATTTCCCCCACACTTAAGAGACCATCAAAACAATTATTCATTTATGAACCTCGGGAAAGAAAAAAGTAAAGAGAAACAAGAAACATTAAGAAATGTGAAGGCTGGTTCTGCCAGACAGCTAATGCTTTCCTGTGCAGAATAGTACCCCCGGTCCTGTTGGTTGCTGCTTTTCATGTTCTTCAGTCATTAAGGATTCCTACTGAAGATCCTTTATTGGACTCAAGCTTGTACATTTGCCAGTGTTCTCTATTTTTAGAATCTAGAAAGATAAAAGTAAATACAGCTTTATGACATTTTGGGTTATTCTTTTTAAAAAAACAATAAAGCATCATTGTGACTCTTCTTTAAAAATAAGGGCAAATATTCAATAACTATTTTGTGGCATACTGATTAAGTCTGGCAACAAAGAATCAAGGGAATTTGATGAACTGTGAGTGAGTTTGGTTTGTTGTAACTGTTTGTTCTTAGAAATTCTAATGTTTGAGGAGTAAGCTTGAGTCAATTCCTTTGGTACAACCTCACCACCAATTTGTTATAATGTTGACTTTCAAATTCTATTCTTCTCAATCACATTGTTAAGTAAGCAAACATCCATTGGGAAGAAGGCACAGACTAATTTATGAAAATTACTTTGCAAGCTAAATATCTTTTATATACTTTTGAGGGAGCTAACTACACAGGAATCAAGGTTTACCCAAACCAGCCATGATACAAAAGACAGATTCTGTTGTGTTCATAACTAGACATGAGACCCTTTAAGTAAGAATCCTTGGGAGTTCACTAGTGGTATAGAGGATAAGCCATCCCATGCTCCAACAGTATAGTTATACAGAAACTTGTTAGCCAATACATATATTTTATATTACCCCTGAGTATGGACATTAACATACACATTAGTGACATGGTGTGGCTAAGAATGCAGGTTTATTTGATAAGGCATTTCAGGATACACAGTCCTTCCATCGAGTCAAGAAACAGCAGTGTAAAAGAAGCCACACACATCAAGTAGGGGAATAGGTGCCAGAGTGTCCTGGTTTTCATTTTGTGGAAAATAACATTCGGATTTTTTTTACTACTCTTTTCATGTCATGAAATATTATTTTTCACTTGACTTTTTCAACCACTTCAAAATGTAGATATAAATAGACTAAATAATTACACTGGAGATCAATTGCACCTACTCTCAGCAATCACGCTGAAATTTAACATTGTACAAACAGACATCTCTATAGTAGGATGTAGAGTCATTTGGGTATGGGTCAAAGAGCTATATAGATTAATTGTGTGATAAATCCATTTCTTTCTTTCTGAGGAAACTCCACTTTGATTTCCATGGTGGCTGTACCAGTTTTCACTCCCATCATCACTGAATAAGTGTCCCCTTTCTCAAGTTCATGTCAACATTTGCTATTTATTGTCATTATGATTGGGCAAAGTAGTAATCTCAACACATTTTTAATTTGCATTTGTGTGATGGCTAAGGATGTGGAATATTTTTTAAGAATATTTTCTCAGTCATTTGTTTTTCAGCTTTTGAGAACTCTAGTTTCATTCCTTGTGACTTAATTAGGTTCCTTGTTTTCTTGACATTTAGTTTTTAGAATTCTTTGTATACTTTATAACTCTCTGTCACATGTCTATTTGTTAAAGATTTTTCTTCTATTCTGCAGCCAGTTTCTTCACCTGAGTGGTGGTGTCCTTTGTTGTATAGAAGCTTTTTAGTTTCATGAGGTCCGATTTATTACTTGCCAGTCTTAATGCCTGCATTATTCATAAAGGCCTTTCCTGTGAGAATATGCATTCAAAAATATTTTTTACTTTCTTCTCAACTAGATTAAGATATCATATTATCAGATATAATACTGAGGTTCTTTTACATGTGGATCTGTGCAAAGTGAGAGATAATTTTCAAGTTTTATTCTTCTACAAGTATTTATCTAGCACCATTTGTTGAAGATGCTATCTTTTATCCAATATCTATTATTGGCCTATTCTAGATGGAAGTTTCTGTCTCGCCTGCTTGCACAGCCATTCAGTCCCGAAGAAACACACAGAGGCTTATATTAATTATAAACTGTTTGACCCATTAGCTCAGGCTTATTATTAACTAACTCTTACAACTTAAATTAATCTATAATTCTTGTTTATGTTTAGCTATGTGGCTTGGTACCTTTTATCAGTGTGGCATTCTCATCTTGCTTCTTCTGTGTCTGGGTGGCAACTACAGACTAAGTCTTTCCTCTTCCCAGAATTCTCGTAGTCTGGTCTCCCAGTCTATAGTTCCTGCTTGGAGACTAGCCAATAAGCATTTTATTAAATCTATACAAATGGCAAATCTTCACAGGGTACTCAATCTTCACAGCACTCAATGCTAAAAAATGAAGTGTTTCTGGGTGTGCTTGCTTATGTATCTGTCCTAAAATTTATTATTCTGAGCAGTGGGTCAATTTTCATCCCAGTATCATGATATTTTTATTAGTATATATGTTTAATCTGTACTAATTGCAAAAAGGGATAGTAATAACTCAAGCAACTGTTTTATTGTTCAGGATAGTTCTGGCTCTCTTGGATTTTTTGTATTTCTGTATGAAATGCAAGATTTAATTTTTTGTGAAGAATTGGGTTGAAATTTTGATAGGGAGTGTGTTGAACCATTAGACTGATTTTTGCTATGTAGGTCATATTCACAACTGCTGCTCAATTCACAGATAGTCAGGAAATGGAAACTGCTTAGATGTCCAATAACTAACAAATGGATAGTTAAAGTATGGTACATTTACACTGCAGTATATCATACACCTGTTAAGAAAATTTGAAATGTGTAGGTAAATAGATGGAGCTGGAAATAGGACAGGGTAACAGGTGTGAAGGGTAGAAAACAAAAAATTTGGAGGGATAAAATAACATTAAAGACTTTTAGAAAAAGTCATACATATTACTTACTATAGCATCTTCTAAAATATATCCATACACATGCATAATAATAGTTTAAATGGAGTTGTTTTACAATAAGGGAATGCCCCTCCTACTAGACATGTAGAGACTGCAGAAAATGCAGACTTATCTGCAATATTGTTATCATATCCCCTCTTCCCAAGGCTTAGGGATCATTGAAGAAGAGGAGGCAAATGGAATATAAGAGCCAGAGGTGTTGGATGACTACAAGAAAACAATGTTTTCCGACACAGCAGGACAGTTGCACTTCTAAACTCACAGGGACCCTACGAACTCAAGACAGATAAAATCACAGCATGGAGAGAAGAGTGCACACAGAGTTCCACTCCTGGTACATCAACCATGTTCCAGTGAAGGGCCACTCTTCAGAGAGCATACAGACAACCTACATTCTGCTTGAAGGGTTTAAAAAAATAGATGGAACAAAGAAAGGTATGCCAGGAAGTAGGAAATGGGTTTGGAAAGAGTGAGGTTGGTTGGTAAATATAAAAACACATTGTACTAAATTCTGAAGAAGAATAGTATTAAAAAGAGAAAAATGTTAACATGTGCTATATACCCAGCTTGTGCTATTTTCTTTTTTCCATTTTTCTTTTAATTTCATTTTACATTCCAATCACAGTTCTCCCTCCCATCCCTCCTCCCACCCCTCATCTCCCCACAAATGCATCCCCATCCACTCCTCCCAAAGGATTGTGGTGGTGCACAGAGGTGGGATTTGCTGAAGGATGCAGAGGCAGGAGGAGCACAAACAGCTGCTGTTTTCTATGTAAAGTAACTTTTCTAGTTTGCTTCCTATTTTGACAAAAAAAAGGCAAGTAACTAGGAGAGGAAAGGGTTTATTTTATCCCACAGATTCCAGTTCTTCCTGGCAACAATCCAGGACAGGAGCTCAAGACAGAAGCGAGGAAGCAGGATGGAATCAGAGGCGATGGAGGAATGCTGTATACTTGCTAGCTTCCCATGGCTTATTCACCTTGCTTTTTTACACACCCCAGGATCACATGCCAAGGAATGGAGCTGCCCATATTGGGCTGTGCCCTCCCACATCAGTCATCAGTCAAGAAAGTGTTCACTATGAATTTCCTTGCAGGTTAATTTGATGAGGCCAAGTCTTTAATTCTTTTTCCTCTTCCCAAGTGACTCTAGCTTGTGTCAAGTTGGCAAAGATTAACCAGCACAGAGGTCACTCAGAACAATACTCCCTTTCTGAGGAGTTTTCACACATGTTCTTCAGTATTTCATCCAAACTCCTTTCTGACTCCGAGACTGTGGTTCAAAAAGACACTTTGCCACAGTTCAGTTTGTATTTAGTTTGTTAGGAGCATCCTGAATGTCACCTAGAAGTGACAAAGTTGAACATGTCAGTGCGCAGAGGCAGGCTTGTTTGTTTATTGTTACAGAATTTAATTGTACCCAAAGTGGCACTTCCCCTCCTCTCCCTTTCTGTCCACACACAGACATCCACTTGCACGTGCCTCCTGAGTAAGGGAATAAATTGAAGAAAAACTTTGCTTGCTATGGAATTTAATTTACATCAAGAAGATGAGCTCTCTCTGATATTAAAGTTCACAAATCCCTCTTTCCTAATATTAAAATATACTTAAATTCCCATTTGAGAAGGTGATTTCGTGTAGCCATTGTATATTCATAAATTTCAGAATCATACATATGCAGATAAGATGAATTAACATTTAATGAAGAAAAATGGGAAAAATGATTTTCAGCTTGCAGACATGGGGCCATCTCCAAACAGACCTCGTTTGGTCTGCAGAGTGTGGCCTGGGGACCCCTCTTCCGAGCTGCACTATTTCAGAGTTGGCTGCTGACATTAGAGCATATGTTCTGTGGCTGGAAAAGATGCAAAGTGAAGGGTCACAACTAGAGAACAGGAGCTCACCATTGTTAACGGTTGTAGTCGTTACAGAACCCCTAGTTACACCTGCTAGGACTTTGCTCCTTCGTGGAACTGGAAAGGCGGAGTCAGTGACACAGTAAATACAGAATAAAGAGCCATGTGCAGTCCTAGGACTCCTCTGCTGCTTTTCTCTTGAAACTTGGGCTTGCACGTTTTCCTTTAGAAACGAGCGATGATCTCATCAAAGTAAACAGGATCACAGCCACTGCCTCCAAAAGCTTGAGGCACTGTGCGTCTCCCTGATCTGAGAAGGATCTGTTTTGTTAGGGTTCTGGCTTTTTTTTTTTTTTGACTAACCACGTTTAAGGAGGATTGGAGACATGCCTAAAGATTTTAAACTTGGGATCCAGATGATCACTTTTTAATGTGGTGTTGAAATTTGAGGCTGTATTGGGGAAATGAACTCAGCCCCAGATGCATCACTGATAGGCCAGCCTACTTTAAAAGCAAAGTGAAGACTATAAAAGTATATATTGATTTAAAACAGGAAAAATATATAACCAGTTTTTAAAAATAGGCACATGTATTTTATTTGATAGAGAATCAGACAAAATATACATAAATCCTGCGGGAGAATTGTTTGTATTCTGTCAATCATGTTTTAAATAAACACTCCCAGGCAGGAAGTATAGACAGGAAAACCAGACAGGAAGTGGAAATGATGCAATGAGAACAGGAGAATTCTGGGAAGGAGNAACTTATAGAGATCTCTGCGTGATTTTCTTTGGGGCTTGCCTGCTGTGGGGTACCAGGCAGAACAGAAACCCCAACATGCAGGCCCCACTCATGTTACAAATCCCACCCATAATAAAACTGTGATGTTTCTATGAGTTTATACTGAATGGTGCATTAACTAAATATCAATTATGTAATTGACATTTTTTTCTCCTTGGAAATTTTGAAACAGAATACGACAAATGTGAATTATAAATGTAATAGCACAATACTTATTACAAATTCTAATCTTGAAATACCACTAGTATGTTAAATATTGTATGTGCTAGTACATAAATTACATGCCTTTATATAAGGATAAGCACCAGAAACAGCCGAAATTCCTATCAATATAGCTGTAGCTGATAATAATACATCCATAAAAAGTTTCTGATCTTTAAAAGATGAAATCATTTTGTTCAAAATGCAATGGAAATTTTCAAGGTAAGTTGTTCATTAAAAATAGTTACATACGAGTTCATATTACTTTCTATAAATATGCTCCCATCAAAGTTACATTGTAGGTACATATTCACATATATATA
>LOEQ01007153.1:40468-54265 GCA_001685075.1 Bramus lutescens | reverse complement strand
ATGCTGGTTAGACTCATGCTGGTAAGCCACAGTCAAGTGGTGATACATATTAATAGAAATGGGTTAATCAAGATGTGAGAGTTAGCCAATAAGAGGCTAGAGCTAATGGGCCAGGCAGTGTTTAAATGAATACAGTTTCTGTGTTATTATTTCAGGGGTTAAGCTAGGCAGGAGGTGGGACGCAACCTGCTCCTCATACTACAGCAGGGGCAAGCATATGTTATCCAGTAAATAAAAGCATTGTATATAGATAACTAAGTGGACTCTTTTGAGGACGACATGAGCTTGATATGCTCACAGAAGCTCTTTGTTGCAAAGCAGTGGTTGTAACCCATTCTAGGTTTGTGTAAGTAATGGAAACATGCTGTATGAAGGTTTTAGCTAAAATGTTGCTTGGGCACCACATAATTCAGGTAATATAAATTTTAATATTTCCTACATCTGCTGCAAAAATATTTTTGAAATATTTGATGTGATCACAACTCATACCAATATCATAGAAGTTTTTCCCATTCTCTTGATGTTATTCCGTATACTCAGTAGTTCTGATTTGCTGTAACCCATTTTTTAGGCATTATTCTTGACTCTTAAATGACAGTCACCTTTATACATGTATTATCATGATATCTGACCTGTCTTTCAATGTTTCTCATATTATGGTTATCCTGATTGTCAAATTGATTGAATAAAGAATGCACAAGAGATTACCAAGACACATCTTTGGGAGTGGCTGGCTATGAGACAGGTTGGGTTTCCAGACACAACTAGATCATGAAGGGTCTGACCTAATTGATGGATAAAGTTTTTGATAGATTCATATTATTCACCACTGAGAAAGCATAAAAGGCAGGAGACAGGGCTTTTAGAAGAAGCAAGTCAGAGACCTATGTCCCTGGGACTCTATTTTGTTCTGGCACCTTCCTGAGTTTGTTTTTCTTTGCTTCTTGAGTGCCTTGAATTGACCAGCACTTCTTGACCACATGCTCCACCACTGTCAAGTTCTTTCTCAGAAACTTGAAGCCAACCAAGCATGACCCGACTTATCTGAAATCATGGGCCAAAATCAATATTTCTTCTATTTGATATTTATGCCACATGTTTTGTATCAGTGACACGGTAAGAACTAAGACATCCAGCTTTGAAATTATGGCTTCATAATTTCTTTAGGATAATTTGGGGTAAAAGGTTATTTGATCTTGCATGAGAGATTACTCATAATGAAAATTTAAGTAATTTACTATGTTCATCTTATTCTCACTAAAATAGAATGATCAAGGTAAATTGAGACACAGAATCAAGTTTAAAACCAAGTAATAGCCTTGGATTTTAACTTGTCATACTTTTAAGACTGAAGAGACTACTGCAGTACTGTTGAATAGTTCTTTAAAATGTTAAAACAACCATGAACAAATGTAATAAAAGAAAAACTCTTTTCCCGGAGACACAGGAAAATATATTTTCCTGCAAAATTCTCCCTTATGGCCTATGCGACCTTCAATAGTTGATTGCATTTGACTTTGAGATCTCTCAAATATCTCTTCATTTTTTTTTAAGTTAGCACACCAAGAGATGAGTTTAACTCTTGTACTTCTGTACATTTATCTTAAATGTGGGATTTGGTTTTTGCGAGTCCTACTATTTCTTACTCCATGACTAATGCGATTTTGTCAAGAATACCTGCGTTAAATAAGCAGAAAGTGTGATGCTTTCTGACTTGAGTCCACCTGCTGTTTGGGAGCACCTGTAGTCATGCCTGTTAATTCCTAGTCTGTGTCACAAGTTCCAAGTGACATCTGTCATGCTCCATTGTCCCTGTGGTGGGGATGCTGTCATTCATCTGGCTTCCCTGGGGTATCTCATCATCCTAAGGGACTGTGTTAGCATAAAAGTTCAAACCAAGGGTATTCCTACTCCACAACCCCAGAGTTGCCCCTGACACCCATCCCTGTGACATTCACACACACACACACACACACACACACACACACACACTCATGTGCTCACACAGCACTATAATTTCTGCCTTCAGTAATGATCACTAGCTTGGAAAGGAAGATGGTTATGAGGAGAAGCGTTACACACCTCAAAGCTGGAGCTCAGTGATGAATAGAAATGAATTGTTTCCTCCTGTGCTTCATTCAATTAAACAGGGATCAAAGACAGGATTCTGTCTACTCAAGGCTCACATACAGTTTAGTTAATTAGCTGCCAGTCTCCTACCTGCAGCTGCTTGTTTTAAGTTTACATAGGCTACAACAATGGAGAAGTCTGAGTAGCAGACATTTTGCTATGATTATCTAGCTCCCTGCTGCTATCTAGAGCATTGTCTTCAGACCGAAATTATTTGACTTTTATTCCTTTCTGATGAATGAATGCCTCCTTATTTGGTCCAGCAGCTAAGACAGGATGCTGGTTGCAAACACAGCTTGCGATTAAGCTGAGTCTTTGCTCACCCCAAGTGTATTATGGAAACTTTACAATATTGGAGAGCTGTTCTCCTTGATGGCAGCTACCAAGATGTATGTGTTTTTAGCAACGTGGAAAAGGGGAAGCACATAGCCTGGAGTATGATCCTAAAGATGAGTACCGTCCAGAAAATGTGAGAAGACACTAATGGTAATGCCTTTTTCTGACATTCTAAAACTGAGCCTGAAAAAGCATCCTCACTTGAAGAAGATAAAAAAAAAAACTGAAAGCAGATACCAACTTGAACCAGCTACATGTCTTTCCCACTTTCATGAAGATGAGCACAGATAAGTAATCACTGAAGACAAATCTGTTAGCATACAAAGTGTCCCGGGCACTTGGCTCCCTGCAGGAAGCATACTATGCGCCATGTGTAATGAGAGCCATGGCGTGCACCACACACCTGCATGGAGCAGATGAGCACCACCCTGTGCTGGGATGTTGGCCCAGGTGCACTTGCTGCAGTCCCAGGAGGAGTCCTGAGGCAGCAGGAGCCCTCAGCAGTGTCTCCTTTCACGTTAGAGTCAAAGCTGCAGTGTAATTTATTCAGGATGGGCCCGGATTCTTAATTGGACAGGTGTGTGAGAAAACTCTGGCTGCGAGCGCAGCACGCTCAACCATCGAACACTTCTGTCAGCATCCTATTGGCACTTCCAGTCAAGACTACCTTTACTGTGAGGTCAGCAGCAGGCAGGCAGTGGGGCCAGGGAAGAAAAGGAGGAGGAGAAGTCAGAAATCAGATGCTAACCCACGGGAGTGATGTCTCCTCCCTTTTTCTCAAGTTCCCAAAGGCTAAGGGGAAAAGCAAGGAAAGGGGCTTGCCTCTCTGCTAAGTCCCCATCTGTTGGCTTTGATTAATTAACTGTTTAGCTGACACTTTCTCTTGTCAATACCTTGAAAGTGGGTAGGAGGTGGATACAGGGGAGGGAGGGAAGAGGCGGAGAGGGAAAGACTTTAATTATTAGAAAGAACCATTGCCGGATTGATGGGAGATTAATGTACTTTCTCAGAGATGAGTCATTAAAGGAGAAACTCAGGGAAGGAAAGGGGTAAGAAGTGAGTCTTTGTTCACTTGACACTGTATACGAGGCTCCGTAATAGGTCCTTGTAAATATGGACACCCTTCTTTTGTCAGTCTCATATTATGGAGGAAGAAATCTTCTTCCATTATAAATATCCTCACACCATCTAGTTTACTAAGGTCTTGGCCACCTGTGGTCATTTTTGCCCCCAGCACTGGCATCCATTGTGCCACTCTGAGCATTTTCCACTGCATTCGAATGTCTAATTTTCCCTAACGGAAAAAAATGGATTATGCATATTATACTTGCCTTCCCTGAGAATATACTTAAGACATAATGCCTATAAGAAATACCAGTGGATTGGGACCCTGTTAGCTGGAGAATGCTATTATTGATGCTGTTTGGAAAAGCGCTCCTGGTGATAGGTTGGGAAGCTGGCCAAATAGAAACTGGCATCACCTTTTTCTCCAAACAATTAAGCAGTTGCCATTTGTCACTTCCTAGAAATAATGTCTCCAGTGCCACATGTTAGGTGTGAGCATTAATCAGATGGCTTCCAGGTAATTACTACAATAACGTGCTCTTGAGCATAACATGCCCCTAAGAACCACAGGAACTCCCACGTAGACAGCCAGGGCAACTGAGTGGCTGGGAGCCCAGATGCTCCTTTGGCACATCTGGCATAGTGACTTACCCTATGTCCTTTGTGTATGATTGCTGCTTTAGAAAGAATGAGGTCACCCCCAACNAAGGGTTTCATCTTTCCAGCTTCCTGCTGGCTCTTCAGCTGCAGGAAGGTATAGCTCACCTTACCCTGATTTAGGATTACAAGTTGGGGGGGGGCAGGCCTGTGAAGTTAGACTCAGCTGGATGCTCTCATAGGAATCCAATGCAGAAATGAGGTTCCCAGGAGACCTGTAGCTTTGGACTTGGCAAGGCAGGTAAGCTGCATCTTTCTGTTTTTCCCTAACCATCTTTAAGAGGTCAGCATTTCAGGTATAGAAAATGGCTCCCCTAAAACTTGTCTCTTGCATATGTTTTAATTTGATTGTGTACTTAAATCTTTCTGTTTTTGTTTCTTGCCTGTGAGTTTTTCTTTAGGATGGCCAAAATTAAAAGACCAGTTCTACAACTAATTCTCTTTTAACAGACGTTTTAAGTAACATTACTACTTAAATTTACACGGAAGAGAGAAGGTAGCTAGGGGGCCTACAGGAAGAGAAGCAGGATATAAAGTGATTAGCAGGGATTCAAGAAGCAATTTTTCTGCATACAGCTTTGATGGTAATGATGGAAAATAACAGTCGCACAATAATAGAATAACGCTGACATTTGAATTGCTATTCTGCTTGTCACCTTAGAGACACTTTTTTGTGTAATCCTCAAAGCGTTCTATATAACAACTGATTATCTCCAGTTTAGTGCTGTGTTCATCACTGGAAACACAACAGCATCGTCTCTCCGTAATTTGAATTATTTTTGTTTCCCTGCTTTATCATCTTCGAATATATTCTGAAACTCTGTAGATTTTAACCGAATCCTTTCCGCTAGCATGAGTGAAATTCAGCTGAGAAAAGGGAAGAAGTCATGTCTGGAAGGTTGAAGCAGGAGGAGACCATTTGACAGCTCCCTGTTAGGTCATCTGTCACTAGAGATCTCAGGAAGTCACAACTCTTTCCTGTGTTGGTTTGAATGAGAATGCCCCCCTAGACCCATCTCTTTGAGTACTTGGGTCCCAGTTGGTAGAACTGTTTGGGGAAGATTAGGGGATGTGGCCTTGTTGGCAGAGGAGGTGTGCCGCTGCGGGCAGGCTTTGAAGTTTCAAAAGACACACACCATTCCTAGTCAATCCCTCTGCCTCTGGTTGGCTCAAGATGTGAGCTCTCAGCCACTGCTTCAGCATCTGCCTGCTGCCTATTGCCAAGCTCGCCACTACGGCAGTCATGAATTCTAAACCTCTGAGACCGTGAACTCCAACGAATCTCTTTCTTCTATTATTTGTTTTGGTTATGGTGTCTTATTACAGCAATAGAGAAGTAACTAAAAATAAAAAGAAACATAAATAACTATGCTGGCATGGACAATCCAGACAGTCTTCCTGATGCCTTTACTACGTTGTAATTGTTTTATAATAATGATAACTATCATTATCACTATTATTAGTAGCAGTCGTATTTGCGCTGCAAATATAGAATGAATATTTACAAGCTGTCACACAGAATTATTTTCATGTTTCACACCTGACTCCAAACTGTGAAAGATATATGGGCACCCATTCTTTTTTGTTCTAAATCGATCGAAGTCTCATATACCAGTGGCCACAGCACCAAAGAAAAGTTCCTCTCTGTGCTCCAGCAGTTGTTGACTGCTAATAGTGTCGCAGCTATGAGTAGGGTCTCCATACTGGACATTCTTTAGGACTGACAGTTTTGAACAAGGCTGGTTGTATGGTTTGTAGACTGTTCCTCCATTGAGATCCATACCATGTTTATTCTACACTAGAGTACAGTTGTGAATTGGGCCATGAAAAGCCACAAAGAATGCAAAACACTTTCAGAATCTGTGCTCTCAATGTGCCTCTCACTGTTAGCCTGTCTTACCTTTGATCACATGGCTGCAGCAAATGATTCAAGTTTATTTTAGGGAACTTACTGCTCCATCTGGCTTTGGATTGGACTTTTAGGATGGAAGTCACTATGCACAGTTGACATATGGCGGCAAGAACTCCATAAGTTAAAATTCTTCTCCCTTTGGGAGGTGTCACTGTCTCTGGTTTATTTATTTTACTTTGATTTGTAATCTACTACAGGATCATTTGTTTTTCTGATTGAATTATTTCAGTTTTGGTTGTTAACAAGGCTGTTTGCAATAGCTTCATTATTATAAGTTTTAAATTGCTGTGTGTTGTTGGTTTTGGTGCTTTTGCCCAATTTTCCAAAAAATTTTAAATTTATCAGTATTAATTTTGTTTGAAAAATTATAATTGTATAAAACTGTAAAAACACCACACTGTTTTATATGTGTAAATGTGATACCATTAATTCAAGGCAAATAGCATAACTCATCTCACCTATGATTTTTATTGTGAGATATTTAGAATTTACAATCTACTTTTCCAGTGTTTTTAAAATAAACAATGTATTTTTGTCTACTATATTTACCCTGATGAATAATAGATCTCAAAAGATAGTCCTCCTGTCTATCTGAAACTTTAGTACCTTTGATCAATGATTCCTCCTATCTTTCTTCTCTATCCTACCCCAGTTACTGGTAATTGGTGTCCCAGTTCAACTGTGTTAGATCCCACATACAAGTCAGATCAGGCAGTGTTTGAGATTTTCTGTCTGGCTTGTAGCAGCTGCTTCTCAAGAATCTTATATGTTGTTGCATTTTCTGGTACAAGATGCTCCAGGCTAGCCAGCCTTAGAAGCATTCACTTCTCTAAAGAGCCCTACTTTATTTCTCAGAAAATAATATTAGACATCAAATTTTTACTGCTACATATGCTTGGTTCTACACACTCTGATGGGATGTCATTACTTATAAATCCCTTCACATATCACAACAAGATACAAATGATAAATATATGCACATTCTTTAAATATTTATATGTATATGACCACTCTAGCATTATCCTCAGCTGAAACACATCCCTCCCTCCAACACTAGTAAGCATACAACCTGTCTTCTACCATCTACTTATTACTTCTATACTTGCAGTATACACACATTATAGTTTCTGAGTTCTGACATTGCTGATGGGAGACTTAGAATACAGTATGGCTGTTATATAACCTCCTTTGACCATTAGTCTAAAAGATGCCTCCTTTTTCAATGTTTCTTAGTTCTAGACCTGTTCCCCCTTATTCCTTTCAAAACATTGGAATGCATTTGATAATTTTTTCAAACTTTCATTTTACCCAGATCCACTGAAATCCTTAAGCCACCTTTTAAAATGTGCCTATATTAAGATTTGCCATTCACTGCTGAGTTTGTTACTTTTATTATTGCTGTGATAAAATTCCTGGCAACAAGTAACTTGAAGGACTGTTCTATTTTGCTTTCTATGGCCGAGATAAATACTATGAACAAGAGCAACTTACTCCTTTATTGTTTGATCAAGTCATATTAGCCAGAAAGGAATTCACAGCTTTCTATCCTCTGTGGAAACAAAAGCAGAAACTCTTTTCCAGAATAGCATGTTCTTAGACTTAAAGTTTGAAGTCATGATACATTTAAAATTTATATGTTGGTGTAGCTTAGCAGCTCATACAATGAAATGTCTCTCTGTAGTTGGCTCATTCAGTCAAAAAAATCAAAGAAAGCACAATACTATGCATAATCAAGAATCTTTGTGTATTTTCCATCTTTATGTGGCTTTTTAAAAAACTGTATTTCTTTTTTTTAATTTTTGTTTTTTTGAGACATGGTTTCTCAGTGTATGCTTGGTTGTCATGGATCTTACTTTGTAAACCAGGTTGACCTTGAACTTACAGAGATCTTTCTGCCTCTGCCTCCTAAGTGCTGGGATAAAAGGCATGTGCCACCATACCCACATACTTTATTTCTTTTTTAGGAACTTCTTTTATCCTTTTTCTTTTCTTTCCCAAGCCTACATATATTTTTAAGCACACTGTGAAATGTTTAGAGTTTTTTTCCCATCTGAATCTATCTTTATTGTATATCTCTAGCCTTTAGCACATGAGTCTTTAATTTGCTAATTCATATGACTAGGATTAAAGCTATAGCTTTGGTGTCTGACTGTGTTCATTCCTTAGCTTTCTGAGAGTCTAGCTTCATCGTGGAGATACTGGTGAGAGCTATGTTTATTGCAACAACTCTGTGGAGTTTCAAAATCCATGAAGCCACCAAGTAGCCTGCTGCCAGCTGCTCATAAACACTACTCAAATGTTTGGTGGCAGAGCCTCTTAAATGAGCTGCAAGGGTTTTTCTGCTAATGCTGAGTCAGGAAGCTTTTCTTAAAAGAGCCACACCTCTGCTTGCCGCCAGAAAATGGAGTCTACAGGAGTAAAGATAGTTACTAAGAAGCTACACTTGTCTATGTTTTTATCTGTCTAGAATCCTTTTTCTTAAGCTTTCTCAGGCTTTATGTGGAAATTCTTGCCACATATTAGGCATCATTTGTAGATGAAGACTGTGCTTTTGTTTCTCAGTTGCCCAGACCTGAATAATCACACAGAAACTATATTAATCACATAGTTGTTTGGCCAAGGGCTCAGACATATTCCTGGTTAGCTCTTGCATCTTAAATTTTTCTATTTTTATTAATCTATGTATTACCACAAGTCTGTGGCTTACCAGTAATGTTCTGGCATCTTTCTCCTTTGGTAGCTACATGGTGTCTCCTTGACTTCGCCTACTCTCTCTACTTCTGTTTAGATTTACCACCTGGCTTTATTCTGCTAAGCCATTGGCCAAAACAGCTTTATTCATTAACCAATTTAAAAAAATAAAACACGTATACAAAAGGACATCCTGCATCATTGTCTACTTTCCCTTGAAGTCTGAAGTCAGAAGATAGCTAAGGGAAAACAAGGACAAATTTATTTTCCACATGGAATGACAATTTTAGCAAGGCAGTAAGAACTTTGAGACTCTCTACAGCAACAGGATGTCAATTGAAAGAGCTAGTTAAGTTCCAGCCCTAAGTCCTCAGCAAGATCCATAGATCTTTGGTTCCTAAACAAAGAGTCTCATGTGTTAAATTTTACACTTTGGAGATATTTAGGTTGCCCACTATGAGACTGTGTTACTGTTTATAAATTATCAGGCAGCTTTGGGGTGCCAGCCCAAAGTAGTGACTTGGAGAGCAAGTCTGTAGATCATTGATGGGTATAGCAAGAATAGTCTTCCTGCATCTAACAGTTTTCCAAGGCTCAAATTATATGTCTCTAGTGGTTAAGCCCTTACCTACAGCCCCTGGCAGAACCCTTGAGCCTATCTGAGTTGAACTCCCTGCTCAGTGCCAAAAGCTCAGGTATGGGGTACTTCCAGAGTTCGTCTCTGGTGAACAACCTACTTGGGGTAGGAATCTCTAGAGAAAATCAAGGAGAGACAAACTATCAGAGAATTTGACTGAAGTCTGCAGGATTCTTTCCTCCAAATAAAACAGAAGCATCAGAGGCATAGGCCCTGACCTGGAGCTATGAGTCAGGATCTGATATCTCCCTGCCTTCTTCCTCCTTGGAACTCATTGTATCTGTGTGATGAAGCCTAAAATCTCCTCTAATCTATTGAAAGACTATCTATGAACTGATTGGCTGAATGTGGTCATGGAAATAAGGTGAGAACTTATGAGCAATCAGGGAAGAGCTGGCAAAAATTTCTGATTTCCTATTGTTATGACCACTTTGCAGCCCACCGTCTGGTCATTTTGTGGCTCAGGGCTTCAGGTTTTCAGCCAATATCTGGATTTATGGCAGCTCTCTGCAATTCCTTTGTCCTTGGGACTTCAGTTTCCAGTACAAGAGAGAGCCCTGCATTGGATGTAAAGCAGGTCTGTATTTGAAGGGAAGCTCTATATGCCGTGGCAGAGTTCCATATTTAGGGTCCACTTCTGAACCTATCAATTTCAAAGAAGGCGTGGAGGCAGGATGTGGTAGCAAATGGTCACACTGCATTCAATCAGGAAGCTGAGAGAGTTGAATGCTAGTGTCCAGTTAGCTTTCTGCTTTTCATACAGTCTAGAACCCTAGACCATTGCAAACTACTGCTCACATTGAAGGCAAATCTTCTCACCCCAATTAATATATTCTAAACAACCTGTCATAGATTTGCCTGGAGGCTTGTCTTCTCAGGGATTCTAGATCCTGTCAATTTAACCATCACAATTAACTAATTAATCATCACACTACCAAAAGTTCTATATTTTTTGACAAATGCACAAAAGTGATATATCTACTACAATGGAAACATGCAAAAATATTTTTAACCATTCTAAAAACCCTTAGGTTCTCCAAACACTCATTGTTGGATCTGTGTGTAAATAACTTGGGAAGTGCCACTACATCTAAATATCTGAATGGGATAAAAGAATTACTCATATAGTAATACTCATAATTATTCATTGCTCTTGTTGAAGCCACAGGAAACCAGACAGCATAAGGTAGGTGACTGCCTAAGAGTTCAGTGAGACAGACAAGCCCAGGCATCAGATCATGCTTACTAAAACAGACTTATGGGTAGAAATCACTATGGGAACCAGAACCTTCACTGGAAAACCTAAGCTGTAAATGAAGAATTATTGAAGGCCCAGTATAGACAAGTCTGAAAGTTCCCAACTGCAGATAATCAACAGTCCTGTGAGATTTTTCGTTATGAGCTCTACTAGGTAGCCACTGTAAGTATCAGAAAGTTGTCCAATGCTTCCTGAAAGAAATAAGAGGAAAAATACTTTACTTTAAATTTCTTTTTACTCATTAGTTAAATAAATCATGTTTTTCCTGCCTGATCACAGTTCCTCTCCTTCCTTCTTCTCCTGCCACTCTCTCCACTCAAATGCTCCTCTTCCTCCCTACAATCCACTCCTCCTCCTTTCTCTTCAGAAAAGGGCAGGTCTCCTATGTATATCAGCCAGCCATGGTATATCAAATTGCAGTAAGACTAGGCATATTCTCTTTGTTGAGACTGGATGAAGCAATCCAGCAGCCCACTAGGAGGAAAGGATCCCAAATGCAGGTAACAGAGTGAGCCTCCATTGTTGTTAGGAGACTCACAAGAGAATAAAGCTACACAACTGTAAAATCAGTGAGAGGGCCTATTTCTGTTCCATCTAAGCTTTCTGGTTGGCAGTTTAGTCCCTGTGAAACTCTATGAGCCCAGATTCTGTCTTACATCTGTCAAAATGACTAAGATCAAAAAGACAAGGGACAGCTCACGCTGGAGATGTGGATCAAAGGGAACACTTCTCCATTGATGGTGGAAATGCAAATTTGTACAGCTACTTTCAATATCAATACAATGGTTTCTCCAAATAATTGTGAATTGATCCACCTCAAGACCCAGCTATACCACTTGTGGGCATATACCCAAAGAATGCTCAATCATACCACAAGGATGCTTGCTCAACTATAGCAGCTTTATTCATTATAGCCAGAACCTGGACACAACCTAGATGTTCATCAAATGAAGAATGAATTTTAAAATATGGGACATTTACACAGTGGTATGTTAAAAACAATGACAGCATGACATTTTCTGGCACATGGATAAAACTAGATCAGATCATCATGAGTGAGGTAACCCAGACCAGGAAGACAAACATAGCATGTAATCACTCATAGGTGGATATTAGCCATAAACTAAAGGATAACCAGCCTATAATCCACAGACCCAAAGAAGCTAAGTAAAAGGGGGGTTCAAAGGATGTGGGGCTCATTAAAATCTAATTTTAAATATGGTAGAACACCTTATTCTTCTCCATAAGGCCTGTGTTCAAAAGACATAATTTAACAAGAACCTTGGAACAGGAAGGGCTTCAAGCTTGCCTAGCCATCAGTTTTACTAAAAAACAAAATCTCCTTCTAGAGTGATAGTCTCACTAAATAACTCAAAGGTTTACACAGAACTATAAAGACATGCTCTGTACCCCTATCTTATCACATATTGGCAGGGACTCATTTTATCAGGCCATTTTAATCAATTCACATCTATCTACATAGAAATAATTAGAAGTCATACTAGATGTATCATGCAATTGTTTTATATAAATTTAGATCTCCCATCCTGAAGGGAAGAGGAAGGCTCATAGGGTTCAGGAAGCGTATGAAATTTACAAGGCTCAGGACTCAACTGAAATTTACAATGCTTAAGATGCTCCTGAAATTTACAAGATTCACAAATCCCTTTCCCCCATAAGCGGTACCTGTTGCTGGGGAGAAGAAATTCTCTCACCAACTGCACTATTTGAAAAGTTGATCAAGAAGTTATAGGAACCCACCTCACTCATGCTGAGGTGGATTTTCTCATAATGGAGATAACACTGCATTATGGATGCAGTATGGATGTAAATAATTACTCATTCATACTTCCAAAGTAACTTCAATAAATATATTGATTCACTATGCTAGATTGTAAGCATAACTTTTTCTTTGTTTGACTGTCATCACTACCCTATGAACAGGCATTTGTTCATGTCTCTTCAGGAAAAAAAATTGAGCAAATAAGAGGTAAAAAAATAAGAACACCACATTTTTAAAAAACAGATAAAATATTAGAATTTGCAGGCAAAGAATTTAAACAGAAATGACCAATAATGCTAATGACTCCATGTGCTAACAATTTTCATCACTATGATAAAATACATTACACACAAAGATTTATTTTGACCCATGATTTCAGAAATTTTAGTCTCTAGCCATCAACGTCATTGATTCTGGCCCCATCATGAGGCAGAATACCATGGTGGCATGATCCTGTGGCAGAGGCTACTCACCTCATGATGATGATTTAAATTAGCAGATGAGATGAGGGATAAGACACAAACTTCAAAATCGTGGCCTCTAGTAACGTGTTTCTTTTAGTTGTAACCATATGCTAGTTTCTACCATCTCCAAAGGTAGAGCTACCAGCTGGGATTCAAGCATTTATTATACAAGTTTTTAGGATAAATTAATCTATGGTGAACTCTAATAAATAAATGAGAAAGCATAAATAGCAAATGACCATTGTAAGAAGATAGAAATATAAAGATAAGCATCAAAATGTAAGAGATAAACCCTGTAGGGGACATGAAGAATGTCTTCAGCAAGTTATTATTAGGATTGACATATCTAAGGAAATAATCTCTGAGGCAATTGAAATCCACAAATCTGAAAACAAAGAAGCAAAAAAAGAAACTAAAAAGCAAAGGCTACTAAACAATACATTAATTCAAGTAAAGAAGAAGACTACAAATAGGACAATATATGTAGCACAGGAATATAGGAAGAGAAAAGCTAGAGAAACTAACAGAAGATGCACTTTACAAAAGACTAAGAATTTCTCCAAATTAATGTAAATATCAAAAGAAAGTTTTAGGGGATACAATGAAAAATTAAAAATAAAGAAACTATACCTAGGAATGCTGTTTTCAAACTACATAAAAATCAAAGATAATTTGATTTTAAAAGTTGATATAAGCATTGGCATGTAGACATATGTGTGAGTATGTATCTTTACTTGTTTATAAAGAGATACCAATCAGAATCACATAGAACTTCTTAAAAACCACACAAACTAGACAAAATGTAGTGAAATGTGTTGCGGGAGCTCCTTCTGCTCCTTC
Organism: Bramus lutescens; assembly: GCA_001685075.1. Classification (NCBI taxonomy): domain Eukaryota; kingdom Metazoa; phylum Chordata; class Mammalia; order Rodentia; family Cricetidae; genus Bramus; species Bramus lutescens. Next base: position 40,492 of record LOEQ01007153.1, on the reverse strand, counting down.
AGCCAATAGCCGCTGAGATACCAG
>LOEQ01007153.1:0-18467 GCA_001685075.1 Bramus lutescens | reverse complement strand
TGGGAGGGAAATGGGAGGATGGGAGGAGGTGGAAATTTTAATAAATAAATAAAATTAAATGAATAAACAAAAACAAAAAAGTAAATATTCTGAGAGAAGAATAGGGCTTGACTTCTCCACTGTGACATCTCTTTTTAGAATTTCTATTTAAATTTCTTTCCTAGCTTTCCCCCTCCAAATTTTTTAATGTAGTGATTTTAGCCCATTCAGATACCATTTAAGTTTGTTTTGAGATCAGAATAAGTTTACTAAATAAAAATTTATATAAAAAGTGAAAAGCTGTGCACATTACAAAGCATAGTGAGCCTTACCTTCTTTATTTGGTGTTTTTATTGAGATGATATCATATAAAATATTTTCCATATAAATCAAGTCTCCTTTTGCTATGAATTTCTAAAACTATTTTGTTAGAGATGGTCTTGGGATGTTTTATCAACCATTTTTTCCCCTCAGATGGCATACAGTGACAGTTTCTTTATGATTCATGAACGAGATTATCAACATGAATCTTTCTAGCCTTCTGTATGCGGCGACACCACTAGAAATGACTGACATACTGAATGTTGTTTTCCTTTCCACTTAACAATTTCAGACTGCTCAACCGGAATCTTTTGCCTGCTCTTGCAATTTTTCTGTCAACTTCCCTGTCTTTTATTTTAATGACAGTACACAAAGAATATGACAATAATATTTAATTCTCTCTATGATTTTTAATCTTCTATAGTGTATGAAGGTAATAATACTTTTGAAGTAATGTAGTAGATACCATAAAGATTTAGGATCTCTAAGTTGTAACCTTCTTGCATGTTCTGTTCTTCAAAAAAGATAGTGTTACCAAATATAACCTGTGTTAAGTGTTCTGCATGTGCGCTTTATCCCACTTATTCCCCACAACTCAGAGACTGAGTCATCTTGAACATGTCATTATGACAGATGGGAGACTGGAGGTCTAAAAATTTGGACCAAGGACAAGAGAACTGTTGGAAAATTCCAAACAAGCCCATCTGACTCCACAGTCCATGCCCTGCATGACATATTTGTTGAGAACTATCAATTATTATGACAGTACAGGCATTTGGTGAAGCTAATCTTCATATATAGAAAGTGTGATATGAGGCAAAGGAAAGGATATGAGAAAGGAAGACAGAATAAGAGCCAAAAAGGCACTGGACACCAGAAAATCATCCTTAGGAACACTTGAATAAGCCCTCAAGAAAATGAAGGATCAGTTCCAAGGAGGAGGGCAAACCAGACCCAGACGGCCCTGTAAGTGTTCATTTTTGAGGCAGCTAACAGCACCAGCCATCTCTGCTGTGTTCTTCAGCTTTTTTATACTGTAAGAAATATCTGATGTGGCTAGCTTGTGAGAAGAAAGGTTATTTTGGCTCATAGCTGTGGAAGTTTCAGTTTATAATTGGTCAACCCTGATGTTCTTAGGCCTGTGCTTAGTCGGCACACTGTGCTGGAGGATTGAGATAAACCACTGACCCTGAAACCAGAGAATGAATGAGAGAGGAAGGGCTGGCCGCCCACAGTTTCTCAGGGAGACAGATCCACAATGACCTAAAGACTTCTTGTAGCCCCACCTCTTAGCTGTCAATCACCTCCAAATCACTGTCAGTTGAGGATTACATCATTAACCCATTAGCCTCTGTTGACATTTGAGACCTAAAGTACAGCTCAGAGAGCTGTTTGGGAAAAAAAAATCACTTTTAGGAGGGAGGAAAAACTGCTTGTAGATTTCCTGTTAGGACCAAGATGGCTATCATCTCCTAGGCAGCTGAATAAGTTGCCACATTTCCTTGTCTTGAAAAATTATGACAAAGACTTGCATGGGAAAATAAATTAAAACATTACCTTTATTGCCCATAATTTTGTTTTCTAAAACTCCTTCTTAATAACCCATAAGGCACATCTGGAAAGTGGTGCTATTTCTGTGGAATCTAGGACAAACAGATATTGCCTCCCGTGGCCAGTAGTGAAGCAGACACTGGCCATAAGCCCCATCCAGCCCCCTTATTTCCAAGAGAATTAATGTTCTGACATACCTGGGCCATTCACAGAATAAGAACAGAAAGTTCATTTTAAAATATGAAGTAAAAGATGTGGCTTGAAGGGCTACTAATTAAAACCGGGAATGAACTTGATAAACTGATCCATTACTGGAGCATTCAAGGCCAGGTACAGAACAAGATTGTTGAAAAAAAGTTGGATTTATGTCGCTTTAGGTAGATTGTCCCCAAAATAAAAGAGTAGGAACTGAATCCAGCAAGCTTTTTTTTTCCTATGTTCATCTACTAGATTAATTAACTCTCCAAAGTTCAGTCAGAAAGAGCAAAAAGGCATAGAAAGGACAGGGTTTGGACTAAGTGGGCCCTTCTAAAAGGATAACACATTAAAACTGAGAAAAAAACTCCTTGTTGTTGTTTAGTGCCTGCAGAGAAGCTGTAAAGGCAATTGACTAGGAGTAGCCTCTGCATTGCTTAGTCTTTCTTCTGTCCAGTTTGGAGAGAAGCTTGTGTTAGGGTCAGTTCACACGTGGGATGTCAGGTAGCATTTGGAAAAGAAATGCTATGAAGACACCTTGCATGCATGTATGCTTGCATGCATGCATGCTGTGCATGCATGTGCCTCTGTATATGTGTGTGTACATATGTGTATGTGCATATATGTATTGTGGACATGTGTGTGCATGCCTGTAAGCTGTCCTTGTATATGCCTGTGTGTGCATGTGTGTTTGTGTATATATATGTGTGTGTGTGCATGCATGCATGTTGTGCATGTGTGCCTGTGTGTGCTTGTGTGCATTTATGTATATGTGTGCTTATGTGATTATGAGTAGATACAGACGCAGATTTGCATTTATAGAGGGAGCCCTAGAAACATTTGTAGAGGAAGGAGGCACAGTTGCACTTATTTCACCCATTTTTTGCTTGGCAACGCTTTGATTTGTTAGCTGAATGTAGCGTGGTTTTATATTGACAATACTCAATGAGTATATATAGTAATGAGGAAGAACCAGTTGAAATATGGGTGAAACTCTATGATAGAGTGTGAAAGGAGGAAATAGATGGAGGAAGGGGGAGAAGGAGGAGAAATTAGTATTATTATTTAGATAATAATAACTTAAAATGACAGTCAACTGTGACTGACAGTCTTACCTAGAGCTGCTGTTCCTGTAATGACCACGTAAGCAAAATGCCTGCTTGCTCCATCCCAATAGTCTGTAGGAATTAACAAATCCAGCCTGTTTGAGGCTTAAAACCCTATTCTTCTCACTGCATTCCCAGGAAGGTAAGAAGGAGCTGCCTGTGGTTGGTGTTCCATCATACAGTGAGTCACACTATCAGGAAAAGGTAAGTCACTCTTGAGAGAGAGAGAGCATTCGTCCCTTCCTTGAATTGATGCGGAGCTCTCAAAACTCTGTGTTCATATTCAGGCTTTTATTTTGCCAAATGAAATTAATATAAAACCAGTCTAATCTTCTCCACCAGACATGCTCAGGAACAAGCTTTGACTTTAAGATACACTGATGTTCCAAAGACAAGTAGTCGTTCACCTCCTTTTGAATTCATAAGGTCCTTTATGTCTATTACTGATAAACAGAACTTGTCCCTTCCCTTAATTAACAGCAAATCAGTGGCTCTTGATTCCCTACTTCACTTACTCACAGGCACAGCAAGATCAAAGGAGCCTTCAGTCAACCTGCCCTTGAGGTGGACACTGTCTTTCATTTTCCAAATAAAGAGCCCAACTTTAGGCTGAAGCATATGGCAGGGCTTTAAGAGGTAGGTTTGCTTAGAACAGCACTCACTGTGAGCCTGGAGAACCTAGCTCAAACTGGACTGCATCTGGGCCTTGAAACGTGTTGTCAGAAATATAGCAATGAAAGAATGGGGTCAAATGGTTTGTCAAAAGCCTGCTTCCTTTCAAAAACGAACCCTGTGATGCTGTTGTTTAAGGATGAGTGAGTGTCAGAATGAACAAACCAACCACGATGATAGCACATCTTTATTTGGAAAACGCCTGTGTATGGCCTTCACTGTTCCTAGCAAGATGCAGAAGTAAGAACATTTGTTGCATTGCATGAACTGAAACACACTTTCCTATTGACTCAGATGTTCCCAGAGACATCTTTGGGGAAGGTCTGGAATCCAGGTCATTATTTGATCATTGTCGAGCCACAATCACTCAGTGGGCATGTTCCCAGGCTGTTTCAATCAAGGAAGAAAGATATCTGAGTAGCAGGACAGGTTGATACAAACAGGAATAAAGTCTTAGTAGAGTCTAAAAGTATTTGGGGGAAGTATATGCTGTATAATATTATGCTGATTGTTCAAAAACAGTGCGTTGTACACTTAAAAATCTGTGGAGAGTAGATCTCATGCCAAGATACAGATGAGAGAATTGAGAGGTGCTGACATTTTAGCTTAAATGCACATTCTTTATTTTCGTTCCCTCTTAAACCTCAAAGCTCATTGGTATCATCAAATCACAATTCCAAGCAAGTTCTGAGGAAACTAGGAACAACGGGAACAATTGAAATAGAAACACCTTGAGCAAAAGATTATCGAGAACTCAAACACTCACTTGTAACAAATAATACATCTTCTGATACAAGTCAGACTTTGAGCTGGGTCTTCTGATATATGAAATATCTTTTGGAGAAAGTAATCTAGATTTCACAATATAGTGGGCACATATCTACTTAAACACGGCTGTTCTTCAATTATGGCAGTTGAGAATTAGTTGAAAGGCAATCAGCAAAATACGTTTGCTAGGCTTCTTGAGCCTCCTTATTCCCCAGGGAAAGGTGAATGTGCTATCTGCCCATTCCTGCAGCCCCACAATGCAGAACAATCCAGCCTCATGACACAGGACAATCGGATGTGACAGGCAGTCGAGTCAAAGCAGGAACTCAGTTTATTACTGTGAGCATCCACTTATAAAGGTTAAGCAACACCCTGTGATGTAAAGGTACCTCCGGCCAATGAAAGGCAGCCAAACCCTCCCCTTGGCCCTAGGGGCGTCTACCTAGTTTCTGCTGTCTCATCCTCGCTCAAACTGGACAGGCTTTTTTCTGTTCTATTGGCCTTGAGGTACAGGCCCTGAGATAATTTTGACCCAACAATGTTATGTGTAAAGTTCTAGTGTTGTTGGGAATTTTATTATCTTTTTTTTAATGAAAAAAATGGCTTAATGTTAAATCTGTATGGAAAGAATATCTGCCCATTTGAGAGAATGTTAGTTGACCAGACTCCAATGCATGTCTAGTGTGCATGCACTTAGTCGTTCTTCCAGATCTGGAACTGGTTGGCTGTACTGATTCTGAGCAATTGTAAGAACACTTTACATTTTTTTTTTGAAGTTCTAGGAAGAAGCATCTTTGGCATTTGGATAACCGAGTAGTTCACTTGAGCAGCAAATCTATGTGCGGATTTTCAATGGCTTTTTTGGTAGAAAGTGGTTGTGACTCATTAATGGATTTGTCAGTTTCCTTGGAAGTTAAACTCTGCCACAGACAGGGCTCAGAGATGTGCAGAAAATGGAGAAATATCCAGGTAATGGGGCTTACCAAGATGTCCTCATAAGTTGCTGGTCATAAGGAGTTTCTAGGTTGGAAACTTCTAAATAGAACAAAATGAATTTAAAAGATATAATTATCAAAGTCCTTAGTCTATAAATGTGTATTATGAATCCCTGAACATTAAATTTGTTATTTCTCAAGCTTATTTGTGATTAAATCCTCCCTTCAAAACAAGTATTTATTGAATAATAATAATAATAATCCAGGAGATTAGCAATAATAACAACCACTATTTGTGTAGTACCTCATGTTTTATAAGGTGTTTTCTTATTTATTAGCTTTTCCAATCCTCAGGCCAAACAATTGTGTAAGGACAAAATTAGTTCAAAGTGGCCTTCCAAGATATAGTGATACAAAGGGAGATTTCTTTTGAAAATTAACTCTGGGCACCTGACTTGACTCAAACTGTTCTTTTGACGCACCCCCACCTTCCCTTTAGTGAGAACCTCACAGTTTTTTCCTCTCAGTTTTTGGCATGGCGCAATCTATAATCGCTTTCCCTTTGGTAGTGTCTGCACCAGAATAAGTTCTACAGGACTGAGTAAAAAACATCAGCATACAAGGACATACTCAAAGGGGGTCATGAAATGATCGTGATTAAGAGGCTTGTAGTGCAGTCTGACCTGTTGGAAGATTAACTCAATCACTTGGGTAAACAATGGCTACAGACTCTTCCCACACAGTTTGGAAAAAAAAGGGATGGGCAGTTCCTGGTCCTGGGGCAATCAGAGTAGAGTGGCTCCAAAAGACAGGAAGCTCTAAAGTTGCAGCAAAGTCAGAACAGGGGAATCACGAGCCGGATTTTCACTCTTGTTCCACTTTATGATCTTGGGGAATGCCTAAAATCAACTCAAACAGACAAGCAAACAAACAGCCGGGACAAGCTTGAGACATCGAAAGCGACCATCTGAGGTGACAGGAGATGGTGAAAGAGGATACAACCTGGCTCACTTGGGGACACACCCAGCATGCTGGGTAACCAAAACCACGGAACATTACCATCCTGCAAATGGAAATGGTGTGCTGCAAACAGTGAATTGCCTCTGGTCAGAAAAAAAAAAAATGAAAGGGTCTGGGAAATGCATGGCCCACCATTTCCTCAGGTGACTTCGTGTGTGTGTGTGTGTGTGTGTGTGTGTGCGTGTGTGTCTGTGTGTCTGTGTGTCTTGTGTGTCTATGTGTATTAACTAAGTGACTGTGGTCTCATATGAAGGATAGTCCATAATTAGCTTCCCTTTTTAGTTAAGTTAGAAACAGGAACCAACAAAAAGTTTGATGACACTCACCTGGCTCCCATCAACCCTTTGCTTACTTCTGTTTGGGAAGTGTCTTTGGCTTTGCCCCAGCCTTGGGTCCCTTATTAAGCTTTACCTTATCCTGTGGGAGGAGGATTTTGTGTTATCCTAGCCTCAGTGGAGCACTTAATTTCCCACCATTTCTCCACATTTGTTTCTCAAAACCCAAATTACCTGTATTAGTCGGGGATCACTAAAGAAACAGAATCGATAAATGTTTCCATACAAATATAGATACTGATAGAGAGATAGAGATGTAGATGTGTGTGTGCACACACATTTACACACACATACATACACACTATACATACACACGTAAGTACATATGTATATATATGTATGTAATTTACTGCCTTGGCTTAAAAGACATGATCTGGGGAGTCCAACAATGGCTGTTTGACACTGGAGAGACAATAATCCAGTAATGCTTAGCACATGAGGCTGTGTTTTAGGAGTCCCAACCTGTTTCTGATGTTTCTGAGGCCTGGAGTTTCTGGGAACCACATGGTTGTTCCTGGTTTCCAGTCTGCCTTGAAAGCCCAGAGAAACTATTTCCAGTTTCTGCAAAGGAAGAATGGATGAACTCGTCAACAGGAGTAGGGGCGAGTAGGCAGGAAGCAATATTTCCTCCTTCCATGTTCTCTTGTCTGGCGGCCACCAGAAGGTGTGACACAGATGTAGGATATGACTTCAGAATAAGCTGGTCAACACCAAGGCTCACAGTGTACCCAGCAGCTTGTGTTTCAGTTGATTGAAATGCAGTGAAGTTGACGACTAAGTTGAGCTACCCACACTACCTAATGGATTAAGTTTTTGTTATTTTCTGCTCCAACATCTTTGTCTTATAACCAATTCCCTGTCATTGTTCTTTGTTGGTTTATATAAAAAATCAGCAGAGATAAAAAGAAAAAAGAATAAAAATAAAGTTGATGGAAAGAATACCTCCATGACCACATTATACTTATTTTAAATGTGCTTATTGTGTGATTTATTCCATGTTAATTTCTGTGAGTTTCAGAATTAAGAGAAAAATCCCCACATTAATAATAAAAGGTTAATAATACATTTTAATACCTATGAAAATTAGTTGAATTAATCAGAGAGTAAACTTTGAGATTACTGGCCAGCCTTAAATTCGAGTGACCTACCTTCCACATATTTCAAGATACTCCCTAGCATCCTTTGGCGATTTCCATACATCTGACAGGAAGAATCACTGTTTACATGAACAGAGATTTTCTTCAAGTCAAGCAATCCACAAACACTGCCTTGTCCTCAAGAAGTCCCCAACCTGGCCTCCCACTGATGAAATTCTTCCTTGGAGCACAGAGAAAGTGTCCATGGCACATTTTGCTAATTCTACTTTTATCTTCTTAAAATGTCCCTCACAGATTTGTTCTTCGAACACTTGTTCCTTAGTTGGTCATTCTGTGTTGGGAGACTGTGGAACCCTGAAGAGGTGAGGTCTGAATGGCAGAACTTGGACATTTAGGTGGGGTTTTGCATGTTATACTGGTCCTCGGTCATGTCCCACCCTGTCTGTATCTCGGTCTACAATCTACACCCTCCATCATATCTTCCTGCTTCCATGAACTAAACCATCCTGCCCTACCTCCCAAGCCATTATGGACTGAAAACCTTGGGCACTAGGAATTAAAATAAATCTCTACTCCTTTCCATTGTTTCTGCATCACAAAGTAATACAACTCCTATTTATTCTGGCCTAGGAAATATCTATGACAGACTGATCTTCACCTACATTTCATCCAGGAAAGGTTCCTAGTTTGTGTTCTTTGACTGATTATTCAAAGACATCCAGTCCTTTTTAGTAAGGTTTTCTTCCATTTGTAGTCTCAAAACAACAGCCTCCTAAACACTGTATCTAGGCTTCTGAGCCTTGTGGAAGGTAACGGTCTAATACCAGTCTTCCTGTCCAAGGGTGAAATGCTCCCCAGGCTCAGTCAGGGATATTCAGGATACTGATTTCACAGCCATATGTTCCTGGTTTCCCCTGGCAACCACAGGTTCATCAAAGGTTACAGTGGATAATAAATTAGAAGCAGGCACATGAAAATGTGTCAGGTGTCAGAAAGAGGAGAGAGAAGATACACTAACTGGAAATGCCTGGCTGCCAACGTCCAATAAGTGCTGGCCACATAGCCCTTAGTACCACTACCATGCCTGAGGGAATCACTCTATTTGAGTCAAACCAATGGCCCTGAGTCATCAGGAAAAGATTAGCTTATGACAAGAATATTCTGTTTAGTAAGGAAAAGAAGTTTGCAATGCTTTTTAGAAAGATTTCCATATATATACCTACCTAGGAAATTCATATAGTGTCAACATTAAGTGATTGAAAATGCTGACTATAAAAGGCTTTGGCTGATGGAAGTTTACTTCTTTTTTGGAGCCAAAGGTGGGAAATCCTTGGTTGTTTGTTAGCACAACACATCGATTCTTCTCATTCCAAGACAGACGTTTTCTGGATCTTCCCAAGTCATGTGCATGAAGAGCAGGAGGAGTTAATGCAAGAAGAAAATTGATGAAAAATGAAGCTTTTTTTAAGCAGAAAATTTTAAATATAGATCATGGACAGGAGATAACTGGAACAACACAACAGACCTAGGACCTAATGGTGTCCTCGGTTTTTCTTTCTTCTCTGCCATCTCTTTTCCCCAATACTTACGTTCCTCCCACAGATTGCTACAAAGCCCAGAAACAACCCAAGTGTTTAAACACTGTTATTCTTCTCCCTGTCAATCTATATATGAGTAAGCAACTGCTCTCTCTCTCTCTCTCTCTCTCTCTCTCTCTCTCCTCATAATTACCATCCCCCCTGTGGTTCACATTTTGTCTTAGTCACCCGTCTATTGCTGTGAAGAAGCAAACGACAAAGACAACCCTTATAGAAGAAACATGTAACTGGGCCCCTGCTTACACTTTTAGAGGGTTAGTACATAACAGGAAGCAGACAGGCATGGTATTCGCACAGTAGTTGAGAGCTTTACATCCTGATCCACAAACAAGGAGTGGGGGTTGGGCCTGGCTTGGGATTTTCTTTTTTTAATTTATATTTATTTTATATTTATTATTTTTGTTTTCTTTTTAAAGTATCTTTATTGTTTTTATTGAGTTATATTTTTTCTCTGCTCCCCTCCTTCCTCTCCCCTCCTCTTTTATCCTCTCCCAGATCCCGACACTCCCAGTTTACTCAGGAGATCTTGTCTTTTTTCACTTACCATGTAGATTAGATCCATGTATGTCTCTCTTAGGGTCTTCTTTGTTGTCTTCAACTATGTTCATAACAGCATTGTTTGTTATAACCAGGACTTGGAAACAATCTAAATGCCCCTCAACTGAAGAACAGATGAGGAAAATGTGGTACATTTACAAAATGGAGTACTACACAGCAGAAAAAACTAATGACATCTTGAAATTTGTGAACAAATGTATGGACCTAGAAAACATCATATTGAGTGAGGTAACCCAGACCCAGAAAGACAAATATCATGTGTACACACTCATAAGTGGCTTTAGACATAAAGCAAAGAAAAACCAGCCTACAATTCACAACCCCTGGCTTGGGATTTTCAAAATTCAAAGTCGACCCCAGTGACACACCTTCTCCAACAAAGTCACACCCACTTCAATAAGGACACACCTCTTAATCCTTACTAACTAGTTCCAGTAACTGGGAACCAAGTATTCAAATATAGGCGCCTATGGCGGCCATTTTCTTTCAAGACCCTCCCTCCACCCTGGGCTGAAGCTGAGTTAACTATTCTCACAATTTGGCCTGCAGAGGCTTCCAACTCTGAAATGACTCCTATAAAGGAGAATCAGGTGGGCAGAGGCACTGAGGGACCATGAGCAAGCAGCAGACCTGTGTGCTAACAGAGTGGAAACATATCCCATACAACTATCTAGACCTGTGTTTAGTTCTCAACTAAGCACTTCAATCTTTCTATGAAATTAAGAATTAAAATTTGAGCCTTGAGAAATCAGTCAGGTAATAGCTTTCCCCTTAAAATAAAGAATGATCCCAGGGTCACATCATGTGTGCATCATCCACTCTAGAGGATTAATAATTTGAGGTCAGTCTAGAGAGAAAAGCATGGCCAGGCAGCAAGAATTATATAGAGAAAGCCTGTCTCAAAATAAATAAAGACTTAGTGAGGCTAATCAGTACCTTATTTGAGGGCTCTACTTGGTACAATGTAAAGATAGAAGCATATGAAAATTCTCAGAATGGAAGAAGCAGACAAACATTTTTTAGAGATTGCAAGATAGCATATGTAAAATCCAAAATCAATCTATAGAAAAACTAATTAAAATTAATAAAATGTTGATCACTATTAGGTGTACACAAGACAGCAATTAGAAAATGCTGTCTTCCTAAGAGAAAAGAAAGCTACTCTCATTAAAATGTAAAATGCTAGGGGGATGTGGAACAGGTGAGACACTCATCCGTTGCTGCAAGGAGTGTAAACTTACACAGCCACTATGGAAATCAGTGTGGCAGTTCCCAGGAAGACAGAAATCCATGTAGCTCAAGATCTGGCTATATCATAATAGCTAGAAATTGGAAACACAACCTAAATGTGTCATCACATGAAAGGATAAAGAAAATGTGGCAAAATATAATCATTCACAGGTATATGGATGGAACTAGAAAAAAAATTGTCCCAAGTGAGGTAACTCAGAACCAGAAAGACAAATACTATACGTATTCACTTATATGTGAATGTTAACTGTTAAATCAAAGATAAGCAAGTTATAGTCCTTAGAACCACAGAGTTTTAAGGTCCAGAGTAAGGAGCAAGGGAGGAGAGACAGATTTCTCTAGAAAATGAATAGAAAAGATAGTTATGGATGGATAGGAATGGGTGGGTTAGAAGCAGAGGATGAAATGGAGATAGGATGGAAGAAGGTAGACAAAGGAGGGAATATGGGGAGGGACAGCTAAAATTAAGGACCACTTGAGGGGGTCATGTGGAAACCTAATGCAATAGATGTGTCTAAATTATATACATGTACAAATGCAATCTCAATGGAATCACCAAATAACAAGGGAGTCAGAGTTCCAACTGAACATCTCCCATCAGCAAATGAAAGCTTCATTATTAGGAACTGATTACATCTAAATGTAATCTAAATGAGCTGTTGGCAAAAGGCATCCTGTGGAACCCCCCAAACAACCCAACCAGTTGCAAAGGCTATAGCTTGCTCTCCTCAAACTGCTGGTAAGACCTTATTGCTGGAAACAACACCAACACAGCTCACTGAACTTGGAGAAGTTGAGTTGGTGTTTGCCTGGAGCCTTCCCTATACTGGTTAGTGTTCCAGGTTTCAGATGGTGCTCAGCTTGCTACCAAAGGAGGAACAACCACCCACACAGCTACAAACCTTTTGAGCTACAGTGATGTCCTTCCTGTAAGTTACACTGGTGCAGTGGTGGCATAAACTTGTGGGAGTAACCAACACATATCTGATTTGATTTAAGGTCTACTTCATGAGGTAGAACCCATACCCATGCTTTTGGGTGACCAAGAACTTGAGACTAGAGTGCCCAGGGTGCTAGGGGAAAACCAAACATTGGTGTTCTATAAAGGAATGAGACAATAAGATGACTCCTAATGATATTCTGCTATACTCATAGGTTAGTGACTTGTTCAGCCATCATCAGAGAAACTTCCTCCTGCAGGAGTTGGAAACAAATACAGAGACACTCAGTCCTAAATGGAATGTCTCCATCAAATCCCTCCCCTTAGGAATCAGGGAACCATGTGGAAGAGGCAGAAAGATATAAGAACCAGAGAGGACAGAGGTCACCAAGAAACCAGGGCCTTTTAAATACAGCAGGACTGACTATATATGAACTCACAGACACTGAGGCAACATTCACGGGGCCTGCAAGATGGACACCAGATGGGGCCCTAGGGCTAAAAGAATAAGTGGCCATAAGGCCCCATCCATAATCCAGAAGCTATCTCCAATTGATAAAAGCTTGCAAATAAAAAATTAATTTTCTTGAAGAGAGTTTCACTGGGGCAACAAACTACTCTTGAAGGCAGAACACATGTCAAGGAGTAGATGGCCATATGCCCAGCAGTAGATGGCCAAGTAAAATGGACTTAATGCCAGCTTTGAAGGTTCCTTATCTCATAATGCTTGCTAGGAACTTATTAAAATTTTGTTTTTATTTTTACTTTACCCTTCTTTTCTTTTTTTATTTACTGAACCCTACAGGTTTTACATCTATATTGTAGCTTCTGTTTTTGATTTTTTCTTATGGGATTCCTGTGTGCATGGGAGTGATCTCTGAATCTATATCTGTTTCTTGCATCTTTTCTTAGGATTTTTTCTTTTTGTTTGTGTGTTTTGTCCTATTCTGACTTGTTTGCTTTTGTTTTATCTTATTATGTGTTATTGTATTTTATTACTAACTCTTAGAAGCCTGTGTGTTTTCTAAGGAGAGACAGAAAAGGGGATGGATCCAGATGGTAGGGGTTGTGGGTAGGAACTGGGAGGAATAGAGGGAGGGAAAACTGTAACCAGGATACACACTCACACACACACACACAAACACACACACACACATATATATATAATGAAAAAATAATTTCAATGAAAGAAAAAAGTAAGATATAGATTATCTAGGGAAATGGTTTCCCAAAGATGTACAAGATTTTTAAGGAATAATCATAAAGAACACAGTAGAATTTCAAAAGACCTGCATAATGGAAACACTGACATTGTTCATAACATATGAATTAGGAATAACATTTTTTCCCAAGGTGCTATTATGATATAAAACATTCTCTCAGAATTATTTTCAAAGAACTGTAAAATGATAATACAATTAATATATTAAATAAAGACTCAAACATTGCTAGGTCATTCATAAATTAAGAGAAATTGTCAAAATTCCCCCCAACCCAATGTCAAGGATTCTTTTAAAGCTAATCCCATTAAGATAACGTAGAGTTAGACACACTGTCCAATGGAACAGAATAGAGAATTTAGAAGAGACACACCTAGTAAAAATTCAATACAGCAGTGAGTTAGCATTGAAGATGAGTGAGAATATGAGGGTCTATGTAGTTCTTGTGACAACTGTATATTCTTAAGTAAAATGGCATGTCTCTTCTTCTCACCATTCAGAAAACATTGCTCTTAGAGGGGCTGAAACATCCATGCAACAAACCGGAGCAATACCAATGTCTCAAAAGTGTGTTCTATTTCTCAAACTTTTGAATGTTGAATGAAAACTTATTCACCGTGCTGATGATCTCAGAATGCCATTGCAAGCTCTCTTTTCCCACCCTTTCTTGTTTTATTTTGGGTCCAGGGATAACAACCCTTATAAAACCTGGCTAACCTCCCTGGTTATCTAGTACCTTTTTGCTTTAGACAGGCTAACTGGCTGCAAAGAAGAGCAGCCACTACCCCTTCCCGTTTCTTTCTCTCTACGGATTTGGCAACTATAGTTTCTCTAGAGCCTACAGCATTCTGTAGATGATTTGCCATAGCTCCAGCTTCATGCAGGTTTTGGCATTGCTTCTCCCTTCTTGCAGTGGTTAACCTTGACTGTCAGCTGGACTGGACTGAGAAACACCCAGGACATTACAAAAGCAAAACTGTTTTCTGGTTGTTTTTTTTGTGTGTGTGTGTGTGTGTGTGTGTGTGTGTGTGTGTGTGNGCCAGGGTACCACACAGAGTGACACAGGCAAGCTTCTTCCAGCTGCACTGGTCACAGTAGCCAGCATCTTAGGTCACCTTATATACACATCAGTAGAAGAACGGAGTTAAAAATGGGAGACATATACACAATGGAATTCCATTCAACTGTAAGGAAGAATGAAATACTGATATTTATGAGGAAATTGATGCCATTGAAGATTATGTTTTTCAAAATAAACCACACTCAGAAAGACAAGTATATTTTTTCTCTTGTATATGGAATTTAGGTGCATATTTTGCTTTGTCTCGGTCACCCCCACACTCGTGTGTGTGTGTGTGTGTGTGTGTGTGCATGTGAGAGAGAGAGAGAGAGAGAGAGAGAATTCCCAGAGATGGCGATATCTTTAGAGATTTAACAGAATTCAAGGTTTAATCTGCTGATGGATCCAGATTTCAATTGGCTAAGGAAGTTGGTGGAATTGGGGTGGTTATGGTCTTGTTAGAGGAATTGGGTTACTGGGTGTATATTCTCAGAGACTTCTATCTTGGCTTTGTTACAGCTACCCTTTTTCCTCACTGCTGAGAGTTAAATAACTCTGCTACATACACATACACAACATACACACATGAACATGCACAAACACAGACACAGGATGGTGAAACCACTAAAACCAGGAACCAAAATAACTGGCTCCTCACCCTAAGCTGTTCTCACATGTTCTCACATGTATTTTGATCACAGAGAAACAAAGCAGCCCCCTCAGTTCCCTTTTGGGAGGATGACTGCTTAGAATTTTCTTATCTTACTAGGCACATACACTGACATCTCTTCTTGAGATCCTCACTCCTTCCTCTTCTTTCACTAAACAGTGGGAAGGTACCAGCTATTCACAGCTGTTCATGGTCTGTAATATGTACCAGAAAGAACCCATAAGCCATATCTCTGGTCTATCTGAAGTATTCTTCTGAGTTTCTAGCTCTCTCCTGTCTCTCACATGTTCTACACTTATAGAATGCCCTATTTTACTGATTCTATGTAGGCTGTGTGATTGTGTCTTCTGGGGTATCTAGACACATCATCTGGGTCTTTGGCTTCTTGAATTGGTGTAAAGAAGCCAAAAATATAGGGGATTGACTAACGTTCCATTGAGGAACTATTGACCAAGGGAAGAGGGGGGATGGCAGAAAATATAGGCAACCTCATTATTGTAACTGCCCGTTCTGTTATGGTCACTGTGGCTAAAAGGTGCAGTGTCTCCTTGGTGACATGAAGCACTGAAGAGGAGGCTTGCATAAAAACACTCTCCTTTGTTTTGTATACCATTCTTCCCTACCTCACTTCCCTTTCTGTCTCTGGGGCACACCAACTTGAGACAGAGCTCTCCCTGCAAAGCCTTAACACTTTATTTGAACTTGATTTTCAAAAGAAATCAGTAGGGCACAAGAGGCATGTTAAATAATAGCAATGAGGCTTCTTTTGATGCAATCAGTCACAAATCTGTTAGAGGAGGTCAGAATGAAACTGAAACCTGAAGGATGAGAATAAAGTGACATGAATAGTAGTTTGATCAAACAAAAGAGTAGTCACTATTGTTTTAAAGCAGGAAAGGCCATGCGCTGAGAGCTACCAGGGAGCAGTTTGGGTAGAGGGCAGTGCGAAAGAGGGCTGTGTGTGTGAAGTAAGGTGGGAAAGGCTGGCAGGAGGATGGAGGATGTAGAAACATTTTCAGATTTAGTCTGAGTTTGATGATAAACTAGGAAGCCACTGGACACTCTTATGAGAACATGATCATTGTTTGACTTGCATTTTAAACCCATATGACTAGTCTATAAACATAGCTAATGGTGGGATGTCATGATACCTGGGTTTAAATAATATATTGAGGTAAGAAAATAAAAATGCTCGTTTTAGCATGTAGGTTTATGACTTAGTAAATGTAAGGATGACAATACACTGCTTAAAGAGTGTGGGGCATTGAGGAAGTCCAGGTGATGGCATAACATGAAGTCAGGACGTTATTCTTTTCAGTTTGATAAGTTTGAAGCCACTATGATGCATCTAAGTTAGACGATTGCAGTTCCATCTCAAACTCTGCTCTCTTCCAAATAGCCCTACCTTCATGGTCACAAAGCACTGAAACTCACTATTTTAAGGACAATCTGATGGCTCAGCAGGCAAAGGCACTTGTTTCCAAGACCAAATACCCAAGTGAGATTCTTGGGACTCACAAGGTAGGAGAGTAGAACAGACTCCTGAAAGTTGTTTTCTGAACCCCATGTACACAATAACATGTGTGCACAACACTGTAACCACACATACGCATACTAATTAGAAAACCACAACTTTGTTCTAAAATTGAAGCCCTTCTACCCCAACCTATGCCATCTTTGTCCAAGGGACCATTTTCTTGTCCTTTCTAAAGAGTGCTTATTTTCATTCTTTTAAAGCTCACTAGTATTCTTATTTTCTTTATCTGGACCATAATATCATAATCATCAATGCATTCATGAAAGAAAACACAGGTTGTCAAATTGTAATGTTTTTATTTATTGCTATAAGCACTTCTTGGGTTGATATTTTAATTCCTTTTATTGTGTGCAATATACATCTTTCCTCTCTTCACACACACACCCAAAAAACATATTCTATGGAGTTGTGGATGTTGTGCCTTTTAATTTTCTCCATGAGACCTGAGATATTTTCATTATATTATCCAAGTTTCAAATGCATGTTGATTGGTTAAATAATGGGGGAAAGGGATCCCATAAGTGGGAACTGTCTTTGATTAAAGTGTACTCCTGTGGGTCAGGAGAAAGAGCAAAGGAAATGGTAAAGGCTCTGAAGAAATAAATGAAGAACTTCTCTGTATGGTTGTGATGGATATTTTGATGGCCTCTTGCGACAAGTTACAATCACTTTAGTATAAGCCTCACCAGAGGAGCTGTCCTGGTTGCCTTACTTAACGTGGGGAGACCCACTCTGAATGTCCATGGCACCTTCTGGTTGCAACCATGATATATAGGCATTGCAGAAGGAAGACAAGTTCTCTATTGCTTGCTTTGCTTCTCTCTTGTGAGTTGATTTACCCTGTGACCGCTATTGCAGATGCCTTCAGTGACACCAGAACCAATATACTCAATGCTTCCATTGTGGGTTAAGGACCAGAAGCTCTCAAGAAAGTTTTCCACACCAGATTGGGACTTCTGAGCCATGCCCCCTGCGCTGATTTTGGGATCATCTTGAGCAACTACTATTTGGTTGTTGACCTGTCCAGTATAAGACATCGACTGTGGGCCTCCTCCCACTGTTGAGGGACCCAGCCTTCAGGTGAAGGAACTACCAGATTCTCAAATATCAGGCAAGTGTTGTTGCTATTTTATTGTAAACAAGTTAATAAATCCATAAATCCTTGCTGGCTCTCTTTTCCTGGAGAAACTTGACTAATGCAATAGTCTTTAATACATCAATGACTGGGTTTAGGCAACATCTGATGGGGAAGTTCAGCCAATCACATTTGGCTAGGGCGTGGCCTCCTGGAGCCAGGGAAGATAAACTTGGAGTTCCAGGTGTGTCCGCTCTTCTCCCCTGTGCACGCTGGACCCTGGTCATGTGAGTTTGCCATTTTCCAATTATTAAACTAAATCTGTTATATTGAGCTGGTCTGGTTAATTCTAATTTACCAGTCGAACACGCCCATCAATTGGCGCCCATTGGGGCTTCTTTGGAGCACTTTAAGTCTCTAGTTACCAGCACCAAATCGCACGCTCAGCGCAGCGAGGGGAACCGGAGGGGACCTAAGAGCCAGTTCGTCAGGTCCCCCAAAATCGCTCAGCGCTTCCGCCGGAGAGCAGACATTGGACAAATGAATGTAGATCGACAAGAGATAGACAAGGCAACCCAT
>LOEQ01007152.1:63900-77303 GCA_001685075.1 Bramus lutescens | reverse complement strand
CAACAATGGGAATCATCCTCAATTGTTCTTCCACTTTATTCATTGGGGGTAGGGACTCTTAATGAAACCCAGAACTCACCAATATGCTAGCCAGCTTGTTCTGGGAATCCTCACTTTTTAGCCTTGTGAGGTTGGAAATGCAGGTGGCTGCCATACCCATCCATGGGCTCTGGAATCTAAGCTCTGGTCCTGTTTCCATGGTAGGTGTTTTAACTGTGAGCCCTCTTCCCAGAAAACAGCAGACTTTTTTTTGTTTGCTTTCCTTTCCTTTCCCTTTTTTAACTTAAAGAAAGAGGAAGTTTATCATACCACAGCACTGGTGGTGGTGAATCATGAACTGTGAACCCTCTGTGAAGGAAAATCTAGGTTTGGAATCTCACACTGTACATTCTACAGATTCCATGATGGCTGGCCTTTGAGGAAATTTATAAGGACCCTTAGATTAGTCATCTGTTTTTTGTGTGGCCGGAAACCTCACTACACTAGGCAAGATCCAAAAGAGGGATGGAGTGGGTTGACTTGCCATGTGCCCTTCTGCATCCCTTCCTCCTGCCTTTGAGTAGCCAGTACTTGTTAAATGATTTAAGCAGAGCCTCAGTGGAGTTGGGCATTTCTTGTGTAGTGTAGAGGTTGGGGTGCACAATTATCTAGCCTGGACTCTGCTGAGAAGCGACAATTAGGAGGTAACTGTTAACTGGATTCCAGCAGGGATCCCTCTGCTTGTCATTTACCACCTTGTCAGGGGTGGGACCTTGAATGGTGTCTCCTCTACACAGCTGCTTCTGGTGACCTTCCCTTCAACAGTCTCTATTTTATCTTTCTGTCAAATTTCGGAACATCCACATTTATTTGCCTACTTGATCGAATCAGCATCTACAGCCCACAGGCAGACCCATGTGAGGATGGAAGGAGCCAAAGGGCTGAGAATGTGTCAGCTTTTCTCAGGACACATATAATTTACTCTACTCACATAGCGTGCTAACTCTCTGCTTTGTAAAAGGATCCATAAATGCTGGGCAAAGACTGATTTGGTGTGTGACTTGTCTGGTGTTTTTACAGTTCACATGTGACATTGGTGAAGGCTGACAAGGAGAGAGTTCCTGGGTGTCCTGGAATTAGGTGGATTAATTAATTGTTGGGTTAAAACTCAACATATTTTTGTTTAAGTTACTAAAAAAAATCTAAAATAAAATTTTATTTTATGTGTATGGGTATTTTGACTGCAATTATATATGTATACCATCTTCCTACAGTACCCACAGAGGTTAGAAGAGGGTGTCAGATCCTCTGGAACTGGAGATACAGGTGTTTGTTAGTTGCCATTTGAGTGCTGGGAACAGAAATCTTCAAGAGCAAACTGTAGTGATATTTCATTTGTATTTTAACAAATAAAGCTTGCCTGAAGAACAGAATGCAAAACAGCCATACAAATCATCCCTATAGGTCAGGCAGTGGTGGCACACAACTTTAATCCCAGCAGCCACACTAGAGGCCTGGTAGTGCACACTTTTAATCCCAGCACTAGAAAGGAATATAAGGCAGGATGAGACAGGAACTCGCTCTCTTTCAGTCTGAAGATTTCATAGAGGTAAGAGCTCTCGAGTGGCTTGGCTGCTTTGGTACTCTGATCTTCAGGTAGAACCCCAATATCTGTCTCAGGGTTTTTATTATTTGTGCTATATTTGGTCTGTCTCAGTAGGCAGAGTATGAGACTCTTAATCTCTGGGTCATGGGCTCAAGCCCTATGTTGGGAACCCAATTCAGTTCATCAGGTTGAACTATCTTGCCAGCCCAGTGCACACATTTTTAAACCTAGGTTCATTATAGGAATCAAAATGTACCATTTTTCTTTCTGAGCTCGCCTTCTTTCATTTAGCATCATGATTTAAGTCCCAGTCATATTGTGAAGAGTTTGAGTTCTCAGCCACTGTGCTGCCACATGGATTCTGATGTCTTCACTCCTGAGCAATTCCTTATAATCACTTGGCATGGAGGATGGAAATGTCACCAGCCCAGTGCTCCAACTCTGAATGCCTGGAGGAGGACTCTGTACAGAACAGGCTGAAAGTGTTTAATGGGTCTGGGAAGGGATGCTTCTGAGTCTAACAGTTAAACACTTTTGTCTATAAGATGTTCCCCTAGATGCCCTCAGTAGACTATCTAAGCATGCTGGCCTGCTACTATCTTCTCTACTGTCTTTGATGCAAACCAAACTTGTACCAAAGATCTCCAGATATGTGTAGATAAATTCATTGGGTGGTGCCATGATTTAGAAAGTATTGCTAAGCTATCAACAAAGGGAATATTTATTTATTCATCCAGGTCTCAAATCACTTCAGATGTCACTGTCAAAGTCTGAGTGATTGAATTTCTATTCATTATGCAACTAAATTTCTCAATGTTATTCATAAAGCGACTATGGATTTCTCTCTCATACTATCTCCTTTTTCATTTCATGCATGACAATAAAAGTAGCTACTGCTGAGTAAACAATAACTGTCCATTAACTTCAGCACTTTAGGTAGGATATTTGGAGAGGTTAAAGCCCCACATTACTTGAAACATTTTTGTTCTTTTCAGTAGTAAATGTAGCTGGTCTTAGAGTAATGTTTGATTTCCAACTTGTATTTTTTTCTAGTATTTACCCATTGATATTTATTGTATCAGTATAATTATTGTACCATCATTTTTGATCAAATCTACTGTGAAATTATATGAACAGTCATTTATTTAGCTGTATATACATTTATTATTATTTTACTTATGTGTATGTATATATCTGTATGACTGCATGTGTGTGTGTGTGTATGTGTGTGTACACATGTGAGTGCAGTAACTATGAAGGCCAGAAGAGGGCACTGAATCCCCAGAGTAGGAGCTACAGGCAGTTATAAAGTTCCCAGCATGGGTGTTGGAAACGAAATTCCAGTCTTATTCAAGAGCAGTATGTGGTCTTCACTGCTGAGCCGCCTCTCCAGCCCCAAGCTATATATTTTTCCTAAATATTTCTCAGTAATTATACTTTCAAAAATGTAATTCTGGCCCCTCAACTTACTTGCCATTCAACATGCTTCCTCCTGTGTGTTTATTATTCTGAGGTTGGTTGTAGGTGGTGGTTTTACACGTTTTCTTCAGCATATATTTTCTCCATGTGAATTGCATATCAGGCTTGATGTCAGTACAAACTCCCTTAGCATTTTAATCTGAAGCTCACTTAATCCTTGTCACTTAGCTGATACAGACCACACATTCACCATGCCATTTTGTCATTCTGGAAACATTTGGTCATGAATAAAAGAATAGTGCAGCTGTTCCAACCGTCAGGTAGCACCCGACTCTTGCTGCAGAGCAACCTTGATCCCTCACCTGGAAGAGCAGCAAATGAAGAAGGCTGGAGTTTAACTAACTGTCCTCTCTCCAAAGCTTATCAAACATTTTAGTAAATACTGCTCAAGAAAAAAATGTCAGTACTTTTGAGGCCTCTTAAGGTCATTTTGTCTTCCCCCTTTCCATCATTCCTTTAAAAAAAAGTTTGTCTTATTTGAGGATTTTAAACTTTTCTTTAATATTTTATTGTGTGTGCACACATGCAGCACTGGGGATTGAACCCAGAGCACTGAGCGTGCTAGGTGAGTACTGTACTGTGAGCTGCATCCCTATCCTTTCTCTGAGCATCCCCAAAAGAAGATGCCAGAGAACAAATGCANTAAGCATGCTGGCCTGCTACTATCTTCTCTACTGTCTTTGATGCAAACCAAACTTGTACCAAAGATCTCCAGATATGTGTAGATAAATTCATTGGGTGGTGCCATGATTTAGAAAGTATTGCTAAGCTATCAACAAAGGGAATATTTATTTATTCATCCAGGTCTCAAATCACTTCAGATGTCACTGTCAAAGTCTGAGTGATTGAATTTCTATTCATTATGCAACTAAATTTCTCAATGTTATTCATAAAGCGACTATGGATTTCTCTCTCATACTATCTCCTTTTTCATTTCATGCATGACAATAAAAGTAGCTACTGCTGAGTAAACAATAACTGTCCATTAACTTCAGCACTTTAGGTAGGATATTTGGAGAGGTTAAAGCCCCACATTACTTGAAACATTTTTGTTCTTTTCAGTAGTAAATGTAGCTGGTCTTAGAGTAATGTTTGATTTCCAACTTGTATTTTTTTCTAGTATTTACCCATTGATATTTATTGTATCAGTATAATTATTGTACCATCATTTTTGATCAAATCTACTGTGAAATTATATGAACAGTCATTTATTTAGCTGTATATACATTTATTATTATTTTACTTATGTGTATGTATATATCTGTATGACTGCATGTGTGTGTGTGTGTATGTGTGTGTACACATGTGAGTGCAGTAACTATGAAGGCCAGAAGAGGGCACTGAATCCCCAGAGTAGGAGCTACAGGCAGTTATAAAGTTCCCAGCATGGGTGTTGGAAACGAAATTCCAGTCTTATTCAAGAGCAGTATGTGGTCTTCACTGCTGAGCCGCCTCTCCAGCCCCAAGCTATATATTTTTCCTAAATATTTCTCAGTAATTATACTTTCAAAAATGTAATTCTGGCCCCTCAACTTACTTGCCATTCAACATGCTTCCTCCTGTGTGTTTATTATTCTGAGGTTGGTTGTAGGTGGTGGTTTTACACGTTTTCTTCAGCATATATTTTCTCCATGTGAATTGCATATCAGGCTTGATGTCAGTACAAACTCCCTTAGCATTTTAATCTGAAGCTCACTTAATCCTTGTCACTTAGCTGATACAGACCACACATTCACCATGCCATTTTGTCATTCTGGAAACATTTGGTCATGAATAAAAGAATAGTGCAGCTGTTCCAACCGTCAGGTAGCACCCGACTCTTGCTGCAGAGCAACCTTGATCCCTCACCTGGAAGAGCAGCAAATGAAGAAGGCTGGAGTTTAACTAACTGTCCTCTCTCCAAAGCTTATCAAACATTTTAGTAAATACTGCTCAAGAAAAAAATGTCAGTACTTTTGAGGCCTCTTAAGGTCATTTTGTCTTCCCCCTTTCCATCATTCCTTTAAAAAAAAGTTTGTCTTATTTGAGGATTTTAAACTTTTCTTTAATATTTTATTGTGTGTGCACACATGCAGCACTGGGGATTGAACCCAGAGCACTGAGCGTGCTAGGTGAGTACTGTACTGTGAGCTGCATCCCTATCCTTTCTCTGAGCATCCCCAAAAGAAGATGCCAGAGAACAAATGCAGATGCACATTTGGTCCAGCATCATTTATTTTTTTCTGATGAAAATCTATCTGCGGTTGAGACCATTGATGATGATTCCTTCTCATGCTTTATTTTATGGGGTTCAATGATGGATAATTAGGATAAATAAGCTAAACTGTAGCCAGTGGGCTTCTCCAGCTCCCTCACACATCTCTGTGTGCAGCCATCTCCATTAGCAAAACCACTGCGTTGCCTCCGTGCATATCCACAGTCTCTGCCTCTTCCCTCCATCACTCACATGAGCCTCAGAGCATTGCAAAGGATGCTCTGACATCTGGGTTAGCGACCTCCGATATCTGTCAGGACAAGCTAAGTTATGGGCAAAGTGACCTCTTAAATTCAGTGGCTTGCCTACAGAGCATTCTTACTGCAGGCTATCTGGGGCTGTCTCTTCAAAGGGCCTTGTTGAGGGAACCTCTATCTCTACTTCCCAGAGAGCATAGAGCGTAAATCTGGGAAACAGATCACTAACTTAAAATTTTTCTCTCAGAAGTGATGTTAGTTCCTGCTCATTAGAGACACTAAGGAAGGTTTTAATTTAATCCAACCTATAGGTGGACAGAGAACCTAAAACGTTTGGTAAACAGTCCTCAAAACTGCACATCCATGTTAGTTGTTTACCCTGTCACTGTGACAAAATACCCCACAAGGAGCAATAAGAGGAGGAGGAGAGTTGATTTGTTTTATAGCTTGAAGAGGTACCATCCATCATAGCAAGGAAACCATGGCAACTGGAGCATGAGGCTGGGTCAGGAAACAGAGATGGAATAGGATGTGGAGGTGGCTCTAAGTTTCAAACCCTACTCTGGATGAACCATTTTCTCAAGTGAGGCTCTATCTCCTCATAGATTCTTCAACCTCTTGAACATCACTACCATCTGGGGACCAAGTATTCAATTACTTGAACCTTTGGGGGAACACTTTCTATCTAAACTCTTAATAGCCTTTGGGCACAGAATTCCTACAGAGGGTACAGGGAGTCTTCTGCTGGGTACAGAGTTCTCATTCACATTCCAGGTAGAGCTCTATACACATCTTGGTGTGACTATGATGTGGACCTGGGAAAAATGTAAGTGTGTGGCCATTCG
This sequence comes from Bramus lutescens, assembly GCA_001685075.1. Classification (NCBI taxonomy): domain Eukaryota; kingdom Metazoa; phylum Chordata; class Mammalia; order Rodentia; family Cricetidae; genus Bramus; species Bramus lutescens. Next base: position 70,943 of record LOEQ01007152.1, on the reverse strand, counting down.
TCCAAAGTTAAGAGCTTCAGGAGAAGTGACATCAGAGACTTTACAGCATGGGATCCTTTTAACTTCTGGTTCATGTGCAACTGTACAGTTTAGGTGGCTTTGGAAACATCCAGAGGAAGGAGGGAAGACAGGACCCTTAGGGTAATCATCCAAGAATGCTGAATTAAATGTGTGTGCTTTCCAGGGAGACATGCAGAGCAAAGCAGATCATCTGTTTCTCTCACAGGAGGTGCTAACAGGGTGACCAGCGAGCGCAGTGTGAGGCTGAGGAGTTTCCCTTTGCCAATCCTTACAGGGAGGTGACCTCTACACTCAAGGCATACTAATTTTCCCAACAGCGATTTAATGATGCTGATTACACTTCTGCACTGGAGCTGTCTTACTCTTTTGATTTCCATAGAGGATGAAGTTTGAGACACTCATCTCTGGCCCAATGCTCTCTGGGGGATGAACCGTGGTACCTTGCTAATAAGTGTTAGGAGTCCACCTGTGTGTGCAGGACTGTCAGAATAGCAGGTTTACTCAAGGGGCAGACAGGACACACCTCTGTCCTTTGCATTCTTCTTGAAGAACCATGAGGACATGAGATCTCTGCCTGGTTTGTGTGGAAACTTTAGAACTTACAAATATTATTTTGATTGTTTTCAACTGTGAGATAGTAAGCACAGCATAGTCTTTTGNGAGGACATGAGATCTCTGCCTGGTTTGTGTGGAAACTTTAGAACTTACAAATATTATTTTGATTGTTTTCAACTGTGAGATAGTAAGCACAGCATAGTCTTTTGTATTGAATGCTTTATAGAATGCTGTGCTTATAAAGGGCACAAGGGACAGCATCTGCAAAGGTCTTGTCACCTCTTGAGAAGACCCTGGCTGCAGACCTTTATCAGTTTTGCCCTTTTTGGTCTTGAGAGAACATAGAGATATAGGTTGTCCTGGCCAGAGGAACTTGGACTATTTTTCATTGTTTTCAGGCAGCAGAAAGGGCCCCACAGAAAATAGTCACTGTAACCTCACAATATTTAAACCCAAGTTGGCAGCTTGGGAAAATGCCCACAGCAAGGTCATCTACATCGTCACCATCTTTGGGCTCAAGTTCACGGAGCGAGTCTGCTCTCTCCACCCCAGTAACAAGAAACATTAATACTTTGGTTTGGCTTGGAGATGAATGACACCTACCTGCATTTACTGCAGACTTGCCATGTATGTCACTTGCAGTGCCAATCCGCTGAACTTCAGGTGACTGGATTTATCAGCTCGCTAGAGCTGCCTCAGCTGACTGTGAAAGTCACATAAGAGTTGTGGGAGAATTCCGCCTCCTGGGAAGTGGATAACCTTGGCCTGGCACTGACTAGCAAGATCCTAGGCACCCATGAGGGTGAAGAAATGCAAGGGATTGGCTCAGATGTTCCTGTGGATGCAGATGGACTCAGGCAGTGAGAAAAAGTGAGCAGACTGCGCTGTCTTGTTTCCTTTTCCCCTGCAACTCCCTCTCCTCCTTCCTCTCCCTCTCCTCTGCTTCTTCCTTTATTCCTCCTCCTCCTTTCCACTTTCTTCTCTCCTTTTCCCTCCCCACTCTTCTCTTCCTCCCTTCCTTCTTCCTTTCTTCATAAATTTTTATCTATTTATATGTTTTAGTCTGGCTTTTGTTGCTAGTCCAGGCTGACCTTGTGTTCCAGACTGACTTCAAACTTGCAGAAATCCCCTGGCATAGGCTCCTGTAGCGCTGGAATTGTAAGCCTGAGCCACTGCATCTGGTTTAACTCATTCTCTTCTTGAGTGTAAGAATCTCCTAGCAGCTGAGACTGGAAGTGTGGGAATATCAGAGTATTAAGTTGGGTAACAAGGGGGAAGCCACAGGCCCTGCATTTTTAGGTTTTAACCCCATGAATTAGTAAAAACAATCTTTTAATGACTTTAAATTTTACATGGTCCGCTTTGGTGTCTTTTTGTTTTGTCAGCACAGTCTAAAGACCTAAGTCAGCAAGGGAGAGGACAAAAGCTCACCTGAAGCCATCATAGGGATTGGGGGAGAATTCCAATCAGCTACCTCTACAATTATCTGGCAATACTTCGGCCGCTCTTAATGGTCACTGTGAAGACTGTTGGGTGGGAAGGTTAGACAGGTTTTAAGTATGAATGGGACCAGCGACTAGCTGGAAAACTTTTTGACCCTCAGATTTGTTTTTATTTTCACTTAGTGCTTCCGAGTAAATGCTTGTTAGTTTGCTTTGATCAGCTCCAAAGGTTGCCTTGTGGGTAGTTGGAAAGAAGAAGTTCATCACTAAGAGACCTGATGCTAAGAAGACACAGTAGAGCAGGTATCACCTCACTCTGTACAAACTGATCAGTGGATGAGCCATTATAGAGCAGGTGTGTGTGGTGGTTTGGATGAGAAATGTCACCCCGGGCTCAGGCATTTGAACACCTGGTCTCCAGTTAGTGGCACTGTTTGGAGAGGTCATAAGGAGTTACATCACAGTGGGTGGGCTTTGAGAGTTTAAAACCTCATCCTACTTTAGTCCCTGCTTCATGTTTGCCCTTGAAGATGTGAACTCCTAGCTTTCTGCTCCAGCTGCCATGACTGCTGCTATGCTTCCTCCTCATGATGGACACTTTCCCCTTCAGAACTGCAGGGCCAGACAAACTCTTCCTTCTATAAGCTGCCTTGATCATGGTGTTTTATAATAGTGCCAGAAGTGTAATTAATACAGTGTTAAAATATGAGCTTACACTATTTTATAATCTTCATATAAGTACATAATGAGTTTGGATCAAAGCCATCCACTTCCTATTCTTCCCCATCAATTCCTTGCCTATCTCTTAATGATCATTTTCTCCTCCAGATGCCTGCTGAGTCAATTTAGTGTTGCCTATATGTATATGATGAGAGACTATTTGTTGGAGGTTGGCTGTTGTGGAATATTTGTTCACTATGTGAGGGTATATTGCTGTGATTGGTGTAATAAAAAGCTGAGCAGCCAATAGCTAGGAGGAGAGTATAGGTGGGATTTCCAGGGAAAGGAAGAGGAGGAGGAATATAGGCATACAGGAGATGTCAGGGAACACAGAGAGGAAACAGGAGGTGTAAGATGAAAGAAAGGTAAAAAGGTATGAGGCAAAATGCAGATTAATACAAATGGATTAATTTAAGTTGTAAGAGTTAACAGGACAAGTCTTAAGCTTATAAGCTGAGCTTACATAATAAATAATAAGTTTCTGTGTCATTTTTTTTATGAGTTGGGGACCTAAAGAAAAATCCTTCTAAAAATGGGTAGTGTCTTAGGGACTATATCCCTAAAGACTGACCCCCTCTTTTCTAGAAGTCATCAACTGCCAACATCATCTCCTCAATGGAAGTTCATGATCTCTTCCCCAAACCATGCTAAGAGTTTGATTGGTTTGGTCTTGTTCAGGTCTTGCGCATGCAACCTCAGTTGCTGTGAGTTCATATCTACAACTGTATTGCCAAAAAATGAGCTTTTAAAACAAATTGTTATGAAATCTACCTTTCGTTCCATGACCCTGGGTATGTTCCTCAGTCTCTCTAACTTTCCATGTGCACAGTGGGGATTATAGCACAAAGGTGGGCTGCATTTGACAGTTCCCAGTCTGATGTGCTCACAACTTGCATCACAGAGCTCATTGTTAGGAATGCTGAGAGCTGAAAATTTTCATATGTCAATCAGTGAGCCCATACAAGTCTTGCTTCTGGCTTTCTATAATCTCTGAATAGAAGATTCTGAATAGGAGTTAGCTTCTACAATGTCTTCACCATTTCCTGATGAGTCCAAGATTTCCCTCATTGTCACAATGAATGGTAGCCTACATACCTATGCCAAGGTGTTTGCTTTCCCAGACTGCACATTGTTGTAAAATATGGAGATTAAAAGTATTGCTATTACAGTTTCTAACCTTGAAATAATCATAATAACTAGTATTTTTGACCTCTTACATTACAACATGTCAGACACCAAGGTGATCATTGATGATCTTTTTTTTTTTCAGTTGAAATATTTGTTACAACTTCAATATATGAGTCAGGCAGTGGTAGCACATGCCTTTAATCCTAGCACTCGAGGCAGAGGCAGGGAGCTCTCTGTGAGTTTGAGGTCAGCCTGGTCTACAAGAGCTAGTTCCAGGACAGGTGCCAAGACTATAGAGAAACCCTGTCTCGGAAAACAAAACAGAACAGAACAAAACAAAACAAAACAAAACAAAAAAACTTCAATGTATGAAATGCCTAGACACTAGGGCTACTTCAGTTGCAATCATTAGGGATGTTTGCCAGGACTGTAGAGAGAAAGTGCTGCCGAGTTGCTCTGTCCCTCTTTGCGACATTTCCAAAGACCCCTGTGGACCTCATGAGTCAGTTAGAAAGCTGCCAAGTGTCACCATAGTTGATTAGGTCAGATTAAGAGTGAAAGGGTAAGTCATTGTCCATTTGTTTCACTATGTTAATGTCTTAGTCATTGTTCTGTTGCTGTGAAGAGACACCATGAGACACTATAAGGAGAGAGAGGAGGAGGGAGAGGGAGAGAAGACTGGGTTTCCTGCGCATTTTTGAAACCTCAAAATCCACTCCAAGTTATACACCTCCTCCAATAACAGGCCAAACCTACTCCATCATTGGCCTCACCTGTTAAAACAAGGCTACACCTCCTAATCCTTCTAAAACAGTTCATCAACTGGGGACTATGAATGTAAATATTAAAGCCTATGGGAACATTCTCATTCAAATCACCACAGTTAGCAGTGAGCCAAAGGAGGAAGGAAGGAAGGAATGGGGAAGGGAGGGCAGAAGAAGGAGGGAGGAGAAGAAAGGAAGGGGGAAGGGGGGAAAGAGAGATGGAGGGAGAAAAGAGGGGCACCCGTTTCCAGTCATCAGTTCTTTCCATGAAATGGCACAGGTCTCAGTGGATCGGACAGGTGTGAATGGGGGTTTATCACTCTGTTAAGGAGTCCCCAAAGTTAGAGCTCCTGCCCTTTACCTGGAACAGGGAGTGGATTAGCCTAGAACACAAAGCGGGTTATCTGGAACATGGAGAGGATTACCTGAAACAGGGAGCAGATTGGGCCTGACAGTTCTTAGCCAAGNTTTTTTTATGAGTTGGGGACCTAAAGAAAAATCCTTCTAAAAATGGGTAGTGTCTTAGGGACTATATCCCTAAAGACTGACCCCCTCTTTTCTAGAAGTCATCAACTGCCAACATCATCTCCTCAATGGAAGTTCATGATCTCTTCCCCAAACCATGCTAAGAGTTTGATTGGTTTGGTCTTGTTCAGGTCTTGCGCATGCAACCTCAGTTGCTGTGAGTTCATATCTACAACTGTATTGCCAAAAAATGAGCTTTTAAAACAAATTGTTATGAAATCTACCTTTCGTTCCATGACCCTGGGTATGTTCCTCAGTCTCTCTAACTTTCCATGTGCACAGTGGGGATTATAGCACAAAGGTGGGCTGCATTTGACAGTTCCCAGTCTGATGTGCTCACAACTTGCATCACAGAGCTCATTGTTAGGAATGCTGAGAGCTGAAAATTTTCATATGTCAATCAGTGAGCCCATACAAGTCTTGCTTCTGGCTTTCTATAATCTCTGAATAGAAGATTCTGAATAGGAGTTAGCTTCTACAATGTCTTCACCATTTCCTGATGAGTCCAAGATTTCCCTCATTGTCACAATGAATGGTAGCCTACATACCTATGCCAAGGTGTTTGCTTTCCCAGACTGCACATTGTTGTAAAATATGGAGATTAAAAGTATTGCTATTACAGTTTCTAACCTTGAAATAATCATAATAACTAGTATTTTTGACCTCTTACATTACAACATGTCAGACACCAAGGTGATCATTGATGATCTTTTTTTTTTTCAGTTGAAATATTTGTTACAACTTCAATATATGAGTCAGGCAGTGGTAGCACATGCCTTTAATCCTAGCACTCGAGGCAGAGGCAGGGAGCTCTCTGTGAGTTTGAGGTCAGCCTGGTCTACAAGAGCTAGTTCCAGGACAGGTGCCAAGACTATAGAGAAACCCTGTCTCGGAAAACAAAACAGAACAGAACAAAACAAAACAAAACAAAACAAAAAAACTTCAATGTATGAAATGCCTAGACACTAGGGCTACTTCAGTTGCAATCATTAGGGATGTTTGCCAGGACTGTAGAGAGAAAGTGCTGCCGAGTTGCTCTGTCCCTCTTTGCGACATTTCCAAAGACCCCTGTGGACCTCATGAGTCAGTTAGAAAGCTGCCAAGTGTCACCATAGTTGATTAGGTCAGATTAAGAGTGAAAGGGTAAGTCATTGTCCATTTGTTTCACTATGTTAATGTCTTAGTCATTGTTCTGTTGCTGTGAAGAGACACCATGAGACACTATAAGGAGAGAGAGGAGGAGGGAGAGGGAGAGAAGACTGGGTTTCCTGCGCATTTTTGAAACCTCAAAATCCACTCCAAGTTATACACCTCCTCCAATAACAGGCCAAACCTACTCCATCATTGGCCTCACCTGTTAAAACAAGGCTACACCTCCTAATCCTTCTAAAACAGTTCATCAACTGGGGACTATGAATGTAAATATTAAAGCCTATGGGAACATTCTCATTCAAATCACCACAGTTAGCAGTGAGCCAAAGGAGGAAGGAAGGAAGGAATGGGGAAGGGAGGGCAGAAGAAGGAGGGAGGAGAAGAAAGGAAGGGGGAAGGGGGGAAAGAGAGATGGAGGGAGAAAAGAGGGGCACCCGTTTCCAGTCATCAGTTCTTTCCATGAAATGGCACAGGTCTCAGTGGATCGGACAGGTGTGAATGGGGGTTTATCACTCTGTTAAGGAGTCCCCAAAGTTAGAGCTCCTGCCCTTTACCTGGAACAGGGAGTGGATTAGCCTAGAACACAAAGCGGGTTATCTGGAACATGGAGAGGATTACCTGAAACAGGGAGCAGATTGGGCCTGACAGTTCTTAGCCAAGTTTCTTCCATCCTGTCCCTCTTACACACACACACACACACACACACACGCACGCACGCACGCACACACACACGCAC
>LOEQ01007152.1:29875-43443 GCA_001685075.1 Bramus lutescens | reverse complement strand
AAGAAGCTGTTGTCAGACACATCTTATCTCAATTAGCTTTCCTTTCCTGCTTTATTTTCTCCAGTAACATATTATTTATCAGGACATTAAATGTTGCATTTCTTCGCTAGACAGTTGGTTTTCTTCTATCTTAAGCCTCGTTGACAACAGCGTCTCATCTCTCTCAATTATCACACTTTTCCTTGTGTTTAATGTGTTCAAGATTCAGGGAAGATGACCAAGAACTGCTTTTCAATGACCGGAATAAGGCAGGCCAGATGTGCAGGTATACACCTATAATCACAGCATCTGGGAGGTAGAGGCAGGAGCTCTGATCAACAATTCAAGTCAGCTAGGGCTACATTAGAACCTGTCTGGAAACAAAACTGCAAAGAAAGGAGTTGTGAAGGAGTAGATACTGGAGAAAAAGGTGCTTTTCTGATGACGTTATGGATTTAGGGGTGGTGACGCATCACAGGCCTGGTGTGAATTCTGCCCAGAGATTGCTTTGATGTTAGACCCCGGTTTCCTTATCTGAGGATGATGATGTCTCTACTAAGGAGAAGAGAAAAGACGGGAAATGCTTAGTTCACAGGTAATATCAGATATATTACTATGAATTCCCTTTTCCCCTTAGTGGACTTACCCCCTGTATCCATTCTTTCATAAGAAGAATTATGATTCACATCCCTATTGGTAACTTTTCATGAGGAAGAGAATGAATTTTCAGGCTAAATTGCTTTCTTCAGAAATAAAAAGAAAGCTGCTTTCATGTGGCACTTGCTGCATATATATCTTGCTTGCTGGACATTTATTCCATGGTGGTGAACATATAGATAAATGTGTTGCTGTGTCTGTTTGCTTTTTAATGAGTTGAGGCTCCATTTTCAGAGCTGAGCCCTAAGCCATCAATTCTTGCTCTGAACGAATTAGCTGTGACAGAATTCCCAAGCTAATAAGACAAACATTCTCTTGGACTGAGCCAGAGAAAAAAATCCTTATTACTATCCATTCAGAGACAGGGAGAGCAGTGAGGAAAACAGTTTCCAAATTTGATGAACCACAGGAGTCATGAAGATAATCTTTCCGAGAATTGGGATGTTAAAGCATAGGAAAATAGGGCTGTCACTCTGTCATAGTGACCAGACACTCTCATGAGTGACTTTCAAACCCTTATTGGGATGAGAGGAAAATGAGACACTGGAGGATCCAGGTGAAGCTTGAGGTGTAGGAGGTTGTGTGTATAATAAGGAATTAGAGATTTTGGATCTATTTTAACCTCTTGGTGTGGCTTATTCCCATATGTGAAGAGAAGTTGTCAGAATGGAACATTAGTACAGCCTTTTCTGCACTCATGCACATACTTGCACATGCACTTAGGTCTGAGGAAAACTTACAGGAGTTCTTTCTTTCTTTCCATCATGTGGGTCTTGGGATCAAATTCATGCTGTCAGGCTTGGTGGCTTTACCCTCTCAGTTATCTTGCTGGCCCTTGTTCTAGTTTTAACAATGCTTGATCCCAGGTGCTATTCTGACACAGACCATTGCTCTAATTAATAAAGTGATCATAAGAATAACCTGGATGAGGGTGTCAGTACGCTTATGGAAAAATGGACTCATGGCCATATGTTTGGGGGCAGTGACTTCCTGCACCTAAAAGCCTTCTGTGGGAAATGAATCAGAATGTGGTTGTTTCTCTTTGTTAGAACAAAAGTCTGAGTTCGGGCCACAGAAGATCTGTATGCTATCTGAATTTTAGTGAGGATAGGTCTATAGAGCAGGAGCCGCATGCTCAGTATACAAATTCCTCCCAAGTTGTCAATCAGTTCCTTAGCTACATGCCTGCAGGTTGAGTCTCTAAGAAACCTGGCAGAAAACAGCGGCTGGGAAATAAAGAAGCTGAGGAGAAAATAGTTTAGTTTCTAGGAAGGGGCTGAATAAGCAGATCACGGCATGAAAGAAGACACAATACAAACGTCTTCAAAGGGTTTGAATTAAGCAAATAAAGAAATCTGAAAGAAAAGATAATACAAGGGAACAAGCCCAGGCACTTGCACAGGCTTCATGAAGGAAGACAATGAGAGGATGAACCACTTGTATCAAGTCACATTTTCTACCAGAGAAATAAGAATTCAGGCCACAGAGCAATGCCATTACATATCTACCAGCACAGTAAGAGTAAAAGTTGTCACTTTTAAGTATTAACAAAGGCATGAACAAGCAGAAGGCTCCTCCCTGCTGTAGGAAATCCCACTGGGGCGTGGCCTTTTATACTATTTATGCTGATGCGGAGCATGCGTCCAGCCTCTTTTCTAACTGTGGGATTTGGTTTCTGTTCTCTGTTCCAGAAGAGGATTTTGATTTGTGAGTCTACCCCTGAATAAATAACCATTCATTTTTCTTAATTCTGAGCTAGTGTGGGATTTCTTTTCGGCATCCTTTATCACTTCCCAATATGTGAGAGAACAAATTGATGAAGTAACTTTTGGTGATTGTGATCCTATGCATGTCTAACATATGCATGCTGCTCCTATCTGAGTTATAAGAGTGGCTTGGAGGAACATGAATTCCAAGAAGGATGGGGAGAGAGGACATGGACATAAATGACTGAAGCTCATTTCTCATTCAGAACTTTAGTTACTAAATTAGTTGTGTTTTTTTTTTGTTGTTGTTGCTGTGGCCAAATACCTGGCAATAGTGACTTAATGGAGGAAGGTTTTATTTTGGTGCACAGCTTCAAGGGATATAATCCATCAATCCATCATGACTAAGAAGGCATGGTGAGAGGAATGTAAAGTAGCTGGTCACATTGTGTTTGCAGTCAGGAAGCAGAGAGCAATTGTAGCGAGCTTTCTCAAATGTAGTCAGACTTTCCTTTGCGGAACGACCTGCTTGCTCCCCAATAATGACACAGAGACGTTAATAATTATGAAAGCTTGGCCTTAATTTAATTTTTTCCAAACTAGCTCTTATAACTCAAATTAACCTGCTTCTATTAATCTACATTCTGTCAAATGGCTTGGTTACCTCTCCTCTGACGGTATGTCTGACTTTGTCCATGTCTCGCTGACGCTCCCCCTTTCTTCTTCCCGGAGTCCTCTCTGCCCAGAAGTTTTTACCTATTCTCTCCTTCCTAGTTATTGGCCATTTAGCTCTTATTACACCAGTCACAGTAATACATCTTCACACAGTGCAAACAAATATTCCACAACAAGAGATAAATACTGTTGGCTCAGTTTGCTGTCTCCCTTGTCCCTTTTATTCAGCCTGGGACCCTAACCACAGGAATGATGCTGCACACATTCAGAATGGGTCCTCTTTCCTGAATTTAACTTTACCAAAATATCTCCACAGACACAGAAGCATATCTCCTAGGTTATTAAAAATCTAGTCAAGTTGACAAGGGAGATTGTGATGGCTTGATCTTGGTGGCCAACTTGACTATATTGGGAATTAACTAAAACCTAAGGAGCTGGGTGAGCCTGTGAGGGATTTCCTTGATGTAAAGACCCACCCTAAATCTGGGCCACATCTCTTTATGGTATCCCACATAAAAGGACATGGAAGAAGGAAAATTTTGCTTTTGACCTGCTTGCATACCCTCTCACTGGTAGGGTCATCTATTCCTCATTGGCGTTAGAACCACCTTCTTCAGATTTCCAACACAGATTGAAGATCAGAAACTTCCTAGGAGTCCTCGGGGCCCCAGCACCAGAGAGAGACTGTGGAGACATCATGTCTTGTGGACAAAGCAACTACTGGATTCTTGTCTTTTCTGTCAGGAGACACCCACTATTGAACTAGCAGAGCACAACCTGTAATCCACTCAAATAAATCATAAACACACATACACAAACACTCTTTCACACACACACACACACACACACACACACTCACACACATGCTCAGTCTATCAGTTTTATTCCTTTAGAGAGTAAACCCTGATATAAACTAATATAAAGATGAACCATTACAGTCATTGCATAGCTATTATAAGTAAGGGAGTGAAACTGAATAGCTTTCTTTATTGATTCATTGATTATTCCACTTAAAAATTATATGTGTGTGCACAAATATATACTTTTATTTATTGTTGACCTCTAAAATTTGAACTGTAAAATTTGTTATTTGGATATAGTTGAAGATTAAATGTAGATTATTTATTTAGTGTAAGGGAAAAGTCTTTATGTGCTATGCAACAATACCTGGCATTTCCACCATCGTTGTCAACAAACACATTGGAGTTAATACTTCATTTGGAACACTTTGAAAGTCTGGAGAGTCATTTCAGAGTTTGGCTACATATTGACATGTATTTTCACAGGAAGGGTATATGAGAAAACAGTCATGAGTGCATATATTACACAGACATAGAGTGCATCAGGAATTGCTATGAAAATTTAATTGGTGTCACCCTGTTGTAATTAATAATGCAGTGGTTCCATATTAACAGCTTCTTATGAAAATAATTGGCTTCAGTCTCTATTATTAGTTCTGTCTCATGTCTCCTTTTATCCTTAACAGCCTGTGCTACCCGTGGGGGCTATGTGATAAATAAATAGAAGCAGCTAACTGGGGGACCAAGAAGGTCCAAAGAAGAATCATGTGGCCACATTGAGATTTATTCTAACAGTTAGATCTAAGACCAAATGACAAACTCAACACTTGGAAAATTCTCAGTTATTGCAGTTGTTTGATAATTGCAATATAAGAATTTGAAACATTTGTAGTGAAGTATCTATCTAGAGAAGGTCAAAAGAATTGGGCATTATTTATTTATTTATCTTTTGAAATTTTGGAGACCTAATTTTGCTAAGTAACCCTGGCTGGCCTAGAAATCACTGTGTAGGCCAGGTTGACCTCAAACTTGTGACACCCTGAACTCCTGTCTCTTCCATGCTGGATTATAGGTGTGAGTCATTATACATTTGTTGTGATATCTAGTACTTTGAACAAACAAAACCCCTGAACAGAACACTGCAAACAGTAAGAGAGAGGGTGGAGTGGGCAGAGGGAGAGGTGAAGGGAGAAGAGGAAGAACAATAGGAGAGAATACATGTTCAGTCTTTGTTCCATGGTAGGTCTTGATAAATCGTGTTAGAGGGAAGCAGTCCATACTCAGGAGCACTTTAAATGCTTCTCTGTATTCAAAGGTTGGATGACTCTCCAGAACTCATTGGTGTCCACTAGCCTTTCACTGAACTCTAGTGTAGGACATTAAGTATATCTGTGCTCTCAGGCTGTGGAATATTTAACATAAGCACACCAGAAAACATTACTCTTGTATTCAAGTGCAGAACTTGTATTTGAAAGTCCTCAATATGCTCACAGAAGAAATGAATTACTAAGTAAAAATTGCAGTACAAGGCATGGAGTATCTCTATAAGTTGTTCAGGGAAGTTGTAAGGCTCTCCAAATCAGCACAGGCTATTGCTAGTGCCCTTGGTTACCCAGCATAACTACATGGTAAATTCTGTTGTTGAAGACATCACAGTTTTGGCTGGAGAATATAGTGATAGGGAAACCAATCTCAATAGATGGGGAAACTTCCTGCTGACAGTTTTCATAGTGCTAGATGGTGCTGTATAGACTGCGGAGTGAGACAGGCCTCCAGGGGTATCACCCAGTGCTGGCTGCTGCCTGCTACACTACTGTCCTGCTAATGAAGAGGTGTCTGCTGGTGCAACAGTGGCACAGCAGTTGTGGGTGTAACCAATAGCATTCTGATTGGATTGGAGATCCACCCCATAGGAGGGAATTTCATGCCTGGCACTGTAGTCTTAGTCAAAAGCCCATAGCTGGTTAACATGGGCCCTAGGTTAGAATTTGCTATTTTTATTTTGCTGAACTGTCATGTTGTCAGATTGCCTTCTTACTATTTATGTGTATGCCCACAAGCATGGGCTGCTCTCCGCCTTGATCAGAGAAGTTTCTTGCATGAGACAGAGTCAGTGGAGAGATGCATAACTGCTCAAAGTGCTGAGAAGGAACTCAGTGCTCAGCTCTAATTGGGCTATTTATATTACCTCCACTGTCAAGAAGGCTCATGAAATGCCATAGAAGAGGACACAGAAAGAACATGAGAGCCAGAAGTTGGGAGGAGTGCTGTGAGATGCTATGTTCTGGGTGTGTCGTGTGTTGACACATTTGGTAACTCACCATGATAGGAAACAGCGGTGAGAGAGGGAAGAGAAAAGGATGTGTAAGAAGCAAGCCAGTGGTGGGCAAAAAGTGACCTGAAGGGAGGGAAGAGGAGAAGTAGAAGAAAGGAGGCCATTGCCTTTCTAAGAGTTTTCATGTTTGGATGCAATTATGAAGAAAGTTGCAGCTGCTTTTAAACAAACAAGCAAACAAACCTCATTAAAACAATGTAATTCATCCAAGTTCATATTTAGAAAATTAAGTTACCTTGATTTAGAGTGGTATCCCCGCATAGACTTCAGATGATCTCTGAATTACTCAGAACATCCAGCATAATGGAGATGTCATGAAAATAGCTGTACTGCTGTGCTGCTTAGGAACAATGCCAAGCAAACAATAAAGCAGACTCAGGAGTTCCAGGCCCGTCTACACAGTACACGTCAGCAATAGCTTTAGTATTCAACCACACAGCATGTTCTTTTTCTAAGCACTTAGAAGGTTGTGATATCGGCTGACAGATGGGTTCTTCTCTGTCAGTTAAGGAATTAAAAGGCAGGAAAATGGCTCAGAGCAAAGGGAAACTAAAGTTTATTGTCCAACACTGTAGCTATCCTAGGTAGAGGAGAGGTCTCAGAGCTGGGCACTGCTGACTCACTGGGGGGCTGGGTTTTTAATGGGTTTGAATCTTGCCTTCCCCCCACATGATGGTTTTCTTTCTCTCTGCTATTATTCTGAAGGTGTCCATGTGTCCCTTCTGGTACAGTGATTGGCTCCAAGCTGCTGGTTAGTTAGGGTCTATCACCAATTAGGGTAGACCTCTGTTCCCCCAGTTTGGGGTTATAATAATGAAGAAAGAGAAACAAATCGGGAGAGAAAAATGTAATGTGGAGGAAAGGAAATGGGGTGTCATTTCTTTTCCCAACTTTTATCCTTTTCCCAGGAGCCCAGGACCTCAAATACTTTCATTATCTGCCGATTGAGTCATCCCAGTGGGCTTAGAACATGGCTCAGTGTGTAGCAAATTCAACTTTTACTTTCTGGAAATTGCTTGAAACTTGAGAAGAATATGGATGACCCATGACTGTTTGAAGGCAACCATGTAGAACCCACATATTTGGTGTGGAGGTCGGCTGCTTTGTCCTCATTATCCATATTAGTTAGGAGGTGATTACGTGTGGGCTAGATTTCTGTAGTCCCTTTTAGTGGCTAGAACTCATCTGTGAAAAGGACTGTGGGCAGAGAACCTTTGAGTTATTGGATATTTAAATGAAAGTTCCACAGGCTTTCTACTTATAAGATTAAAGCTGAATATAAAATTATTAACTTATGCTTTCCTTTTCTCAAGCTCATTATAAATGTCCTTCAACTCTTGTCTTGCATTGTTGATTCGGAGTAATATGCTATTCAAATTCTCTTGCTCTTGAAAGTGATTAATTCTGGACAGCCTGAGGGTGATTTTTTTAATATTAAATTTTGGTAGTTTAAGACATTCTTTGATAATTTTACAGCTGCATGTAATGAATTTTGGTAACTTTAACCTCAATCTTACCTTCTCTCATTGCTCCTTACTCACTGACATTATTCCTCTTCCCAGCAAATCTTTTCCTGTGTGTATGACTGAATTTAATTAGTTTGTTTGCATGAGTAAGGGCTCATTTACCTGTGCATGGGCAGTTGGTGTGTGGCTACTCTGAGGAGGAGAATGACTACCCTTTACCAGCAACCATTAACTGCCAATAAGTCCTCAGGAAGGAGTGGCCCATTCGACAACCCACGATGACATTTTAATAGTTTAACTAATGTAAGTTTAAAACCTGATCTTTTTCAGACTAGTTTTATCAAGTCTTTTTTGATTCTATGAATGTGCATATTAATAATGCAGTTTCACATTTTCTTTTACTTTTGGACATTTTCCCTTTCAGTTTTTAATTAGCATGTAATGTGTGAGCATATGTAAATAGTTGGAAAGCTTGGTTGAATGACAGTTGAAATATGAGCTCTGCTATTGTATTGTCTTCTTTGAGGTTCAATTAACTCTGTGCTGACAGCCAGTTTTTCATTCAAACTAGTTCCTCTCTAACCTTTGTTTAATATTTTAATTCTCTTTGTTTTCTTTAATGCTACTCATTAATATTATGAATAGTTCTTATAATGGGACCTACTTTAAGCTATGATATTACCTTTCTCTATTTTTTTTCCTGAGGAATACCTGTTTATTCTTGTCTTATCTATAATTTGAATTTAAGTAGTTTGACTTTCTGAACTCATGACTCTGTAATCAGTGGTTCACTTATTTACAGTTTTTCTTTCACTTCATGATTATTCATTTTATTATTTGGGAGAAAAATTTCAGATGAAGTTCTTGTTTTCTTGTTACAGTGTAATAGCCTTGTCCAGGAGAAAATAACATACATTTATATAGTTGGGGTGACTGATTTGGGCGAGTGGGTGGTTTTTCAGACTTCTAGTTCAATGCCACCATCCCTGTGAAAATAGAATTTCAGTTTGTTAAATAGGCAGCATGAGGCTGGGCCCTCTCCTATCCATCAGTCATCAAGAAATACTCTGCAAATAGGTCCACAAATCCTGTTTGAGATTCTCTCTTCCCAGGTATGTCTAGTTTTGTATCAAGCTGAAAAAAATATATTATAAGGCTTTCTTTGTACCTATATACTAAAACTTGGCATTTGCATTTGAAATAGAACAGGCCATATTAGACCAAGGAGAAATAAATCATTACTGCTATGTTTGGGGTGATTTTCCTGATTTAGTTCATGTGAATTATTGTAGAAAATGCTTGTTTGTTCCCAGCTGCCCCGACTGGCAAGGTTCCAGCTGGTGGCTTGTGTCTTTCTTGTCTGGCAGCTCCATGGAGTCTCTCAACACCAGCATTCAGTTTAGTTTCCCCCGCCTACCAGTATTCTGCCCTACACAGACCCAAGACAGCTTTGTTTTATTAAGCAGCGGTATTCACAGCATATAGAGGGGAATCCCACACCACCTCCTCTTTTCTAGCTAAATAAAAAGAAGAATTTTAACTTTAACATAGTAAAATTACATATAACAAAACAGGTATCAAACAAGTATTAGAGTTACAATATTTATATCTACTTTATCTTTTATCATAACTAAGGAAAACTATAATTATAACTATCTATTCTTCAACTCCATCAAAGACTCCAGAAGGATATAATATTACCTAAGTAAACAGGAAGTGCATTGTAAGCAACTTGCAAAACTCTAAAATTGTCAGAGACATCTTTCTCCCGGGACAGTCACCCAAAGTTTTTTTTTGTATCATTACAGCATCCATCTTCAGCCTACACACCCATAATTTCCAGCAGACTTTCCCACGAAACAGAAAAATTTAAAGACAGACCTGCTTATATTGGCAGTTTGTCAGTCACTCATTTTCTGTGTCCTACAAACTGTCTGGCAGACTCTTTCACGAAGCAGGAACCCCAAAGGACAGCCTGACCCATAGGCAAGTTCAGCAGTCATTTCTCTGTGGGTCCTGCATGTCCAGTTTATACAGCATAATATCAAGCAGTCCAGGCAAGAGCAGTTTCTTGCCCAGATGGCTAGCCAACTCCATAAAGAGCCTCTTTGGTGCCCATCTTCTGTTCTTGAAGTATATTGGTGCTACTAGGAGCAGATGTGTCTCATTGTCATGGTAAGCTCTAAATTTTTTAAGCATTTAAAATGCTATATTCTGAAAAATCTCTGAAAAATTTGAAGAATACCCATCTAACTGAAATATATCTCTATATTTCTAGAAAACCTAACTAACATGACTACAAGCTTGACTATTATAGATGATTATCTATTAGCCTATATTTCTTAATTGTGCATTACATTTTTAAATGAGCTGCACAAGCACAATACCTTAATCAAGAGCAGAAATATACATATAACAAAATTGACTTTAAATTTGTATCAATAAACCAAGATCCATATCAATGCAAAGTAACCATCTTTATATCTTATTTTCCTTTAACTATAAACAAACATTTATAAACAATATTTGTGACTTTGGGCATAGTTCTCTTCAAATTGCTTTCTGCTTTTTGTTAGGTAAAGTAATTTTGAGGGGTGTTCACGGTGACCTTTCAGAGGGCCTTCTTCCATCAAACCACATTAGTTTGGAAGAGATCCACAGGTTCTCATCTTCTGTGGAAACAAAAGAACCTCTTTTCCAAAGCAACATATCCTTAGACTCAAATTTTGGAATCAAGATATCTGTAAATTATATAGTTTGGTTTAGCTTAGCAGTACATACAATGAAATGTCTCTCTGTACTTAGCTCCTTCACAGTCAAAAAATTAAAATAAAACACAATAATATACATAATCCAGGCTATCTGTGTATTTTCCATCTTTATATGTCTTATATTCTTGCTCTATTACTTCTTCTACAATTTTAATATTTTATTATCTTTACCCCTTTAATCTATGACTGTCTGTATTCTTTTATATTATACTTACTGTCTCTTTGCTATTTTTCTTTTTTATCCCAAGCCTATGTACATTTTTTAAACACACTGTGTCTTGTTTAGAGGTCTTTTATGTATAAAACTGTCCTTTTGTGTATCTGAAATCCTTTTCTGTCCAGAACACTTCTTGAAATGCTAAGCTGAGACCTGAGTAGGGCTAAGACTGCTTTGCCTTTTGACTCCACTCAGTTCAACATGTCAGAGATCTGTTCATTGCCTCTGAGAGCCATTCTCTCTTCCACAGATCCAGGGTTGGGTTACAGCAGGTCTGTTTTGCCATTAAACAAGTTGGGTGCCAATTTGTTGTTGGAGGCTTCTGATTCATTTTTAAGCCTCCCAGACTCCCAAAATAGTCACACAAAAACTGTATTAATTAAATCACGGCTTGACCTATGAGCTCTAGTTTCTTACTGGTTATCTGTTACACCTTAATTTATCCCATTTCTATTATTTTATATTTTACTACAAGGGTTGTGGCATACCAGCAAGGTTCCAGTGCATCTCTCCCTAGTGGAGGTTACATGACATCTCTCTGACTCTACCTTCTTTCTCCCAGAATTCAGTTTAGTTTTCCTTGCCTACCTCTTCTGGTCTGTGCAGGCCCAAGACAAATTCTTTATTGACCAATGGTATTCACAGCATACAGAGGTAGTCTCACATCAGTGAGTTTTTTTTAATGATTGTTAAGAATGTTCCTGAAAGCGCAAAAGAGAATCTTTGTCTTTTTAAAAGACTGAAAATGTAATTTTAAGGTTATATAAGATATTTTTTTGCTTTTATAAAATAAATGTAATTATGAATAAAGAACCATGTTTACATTAAAAATAAGAAAGGTTAAAAATTGAGAGATATTATATCTGCTTTTTAGAAAGAGGGCAAGAAGTATGTGAGAGAATGAAGCATATGTAGTAAAATGCTAACATGTGGGAAATAGCATTCAGAAAACTTTATGTAAGTCTGAAATACTCAAAATGGAACATCTATAAAAAGAAAGTGGAACTTGATATTAGTAAGTTGCAACTGACTTAATATAATCGACTATACAGTCACATAATACAATTAAATGAAGAAACAAAATGTGGGATGTGGAGCAAGAAAGTAATGGAGTCTCAACCAACCACAGCATATAGACTCAACAATTACAAGTATAAGGACAATACTCACAGGAGAAAACAATCAGATAAATAAAATCTTTTTAAAATTGATTTTATTGGGTTCTACATTTTTCTCTGCTCCCTTCCCTGCTTCTCCCTTCCCCTTAAATCCTCCCCCAAGTGCCCTAAACTCCCAATTTACTCAGGAGATCTTGTCTTGAGAATGAATGTGCTCCAGTTGTGAGATGTATTGCTCTAACTTTTTGAGTATGAATGTGTTCTAGTAATGAGATGTGTTGGGATATTTTCTTGAGATTGAATGTGTTCCAGTAATGATACAGGTTGGGATATTTTCTTGAGAATGAATGTGTTCCAGTTATGAGATGTGTTGGGATATTTTCTTGAGAATCAATGTGTTCCAGTTATGTAGGATGGGTTATAGGAAACACACATGGTAATCAGGAGAGGAGGGTGTATTTCAGTGATGTAAACAGAGACTACACTTTCATTTCCCAGATTCTTAGACCCAAATAATCACATAGAAACTTTGTTAATTACAACACTGTTTGGCCAATGGCTCAGGTGGATTTCTAGCTAGCTCTTACATCTTAAATTAACCCGTTTCTGTTATTTTATACTTTAGCACGAGGCTCTTGCTTCTTGGGTGGCTACATGGCATCTGCCTGACTTGGCCTTCTTTTTCCCTGAATTTAGTTTAGTTTTCCCACCTACCTATATTCTGCCCCACTATAGGTCAAAGCTGCTTCTTTATTAACCAATGGTAATAAAACATATTCATAACCCACAGAGGGGAATCTCATAACACAGTGATGTATTTGTAAGTTGTTAGAAACATGAACCATTTGTAGAACTTTGTACTCTTCCTGAACTTTAAGACTATTTTCCAAAAGTTGATAAAAGATGAAGAAATAAGAAACAAATGGAAAGAGATGCCTTGGGCGAATGTCTCTCCACAAGGTGGGAGCTAGGTTATGAAAGCCTTTGTATATGGAAACAAACATGTGTTGTAGGTATCTCTAAGTGAGGAGAGAACTGTAAAGTATGGTTATATTATAGATCTAAGTAATGAAAGCAGCATAGCTTGAGGTACTGTACCAATTGTAATATGTGAGAACATTGACAGTAGCTACAGTACCAGTATGTCAAAATGATGCCCAAGACTTCCTTCAATTCTCCATTGGTATACACTGGCACATGTCTGCTACTCCAGATAATCTGGAAGCTGGAGGACCATGAGTTTATGGGAAATCCACCTAAAATAACTAAATAGAATATTGGATTCATATAGTGATGATATTTGCAAAACACAAGTAAGCCATCACCAAACAATCCTTAAGTCTCTTAGACGCTTCGTGACAATTTGGTTGTTCAGATATCAGTTATGCACCTGCTACTTACGCAGTTTGTATACGCAAAATTTTGGATAGTGACCTTCATTTAAAAAAATCCATCTACTATAGCTAAGCACTGGGCTGAGCTCCTGGAATCCAGTTGAAGAGAGAGGAGTAAAGTGGTCAAGACCATGATGGAGAAACCCACAGAAACAGCTGATCTGAGTTAGTGAGAGCTTACTGACTCTGGACTGACAGCTGTGGAACCTGCGTAGGACTGAACTTGGCCCTCTATTTGTGGGTGACAATTGTGTCCCTGGGACAGTTTGTGGGGCCACTGTTGGTGTGATCAGGATTTATTACTAGTGCATGAACTGGCTTTTTGGGAGCCCATTCCGTATAGAAGAATACCTTGCTCAGCCTAGATACAGGGGGACTTTGGTCCTGCCTCAATGTGATGTGCCAAACTTTGTTGGCTCCCCATGGGGAGGCCCTATCCTCTCTGAGGAA
>LOEQ01007151.1:77551-89283 GCA_001685075.1 Bramus lutescens | reverse complement strand
CAGAAAGGACCTAATAAGGCTACTGACCTTCTGAACCACTGAATATTAAAAAAATTACACATGCATACCATTTTGCTCTGATTCTTGACAAAATGCATCATCTCTTTCACTTGTCAGAATGCTGCCAATTGAGGGACATTTTCCTAAATGGCAGCACTCTTTAATAAATTATAAACCATGAAAAAGTAAGAAAGACTGAGAAACTAAAAATAAAATGTGAATTAAAGAAATACAAAACTAAATGTACTGTGCAATGAAACAGAAAGGGGATGTGTAGGAGAAACTGATGGAATCTACATAAAGTCTATAGTTCAGAGAGCAATTTTGCCAAAACTTTTCTTATTCTTGGTGATAGAAAAAGAGTACAATGATTGCTAAGATGTTAACAGGAGAAGCAGGAAGATGAGGGGCATAGGGATGTATACATGATTATGTGCAACTTCTATATAAGCATACAATTATTTCAACTACTTAATTTGACTAGAGTTTAAGAAGTTCAGCTAAAATATTTCTAAAACCCCCTGTGAGTTAGAGAGTCAAGAACTGATTCTAAGCGATGGCATGCTTCTGTTTTCATTCCTTGGAAGAATGTCTTCCTTTAGAGGAACGATTAGTTCTCTTTCCTGCACCCTCTATTCATCACCAGCAAAATCAAGAAAAGATTTAAATTTTCAAAATCAAAATTTAAAAATAACTTTTGTAAAATCGAGACAATTATTTATCCCGCCTCCTAACTGCTAAACTGCAAAACTCAAATCTCCAAATATATTTTATTATATAGCTAGCTTCCGAAGATGTTAGGAAAATCATCAGGGACCCCCAAAGAGAAAAAAAAAGCAAAACAAATTAGATTTATTGATAAAATACAGTATCTCTGTGATTAAAGTTTATTTATTTATTTATTTATTTTGGATTCTTTTCAGTCATTTTAAAATAATTCTTGTGCCTTGGATTTAGCCATGAAGGAAAGAGCCAGTGAGTCTCAAACACCAGTAGGTAACACATAACTTACAAGCAATTACAATGACAAAACTGCAGAGGGAGCCAGGCATGTTTTTATGAAAAGCTTCTTTCTGAAATGCAAAATATATGGTGCAACATGTACATTATATATGTCTTTATAGGTCATTAAGTAAAACTTGAAAATAGTTAAGTGTACCATCAGTTTATACTTATATCTGAAGCTGACAAATGATGAACTGTGAGAGTTGTATTGCCAGATGTTACTGTCAGAAAACAACAGCAGAATCAACCCTCTCTTGAACAAATCCAGATTTACTTACCTAAACAATTTTTTTAAAAATGAAAGTGCAGACTTCCGTTACACTAAAATCCCTATCAAGCTCGAACTGCACACTTGCAGACAGTAACATATGAGTGAATGACAGTCATATCAGGAAGCACATGATCTCAGAGATATGTATTACCATCTGGGGATTATTCACTACTATGGCAGCATAGACTCTCAGTGTTCTCTAAAAGAGTTCACTCTTGCAACAGCTGAACACATACCAATTGTTGTGGATGAATAGATTAGAAATACAGTTGGTATTGGATCTCACACATAATGATACTTGGAAAGAAGAGATTTCTAAAAATAAAAAGGTTAGATGTCTTAACCATGGTAATCTAGGTCATCTGAAAAAAAATTGTAGGCAAGGCATTCCTAGAGACAATCTTTTTTTTTTCTAGAGAGAGTTCAAACAGCAGGCCCAAGCCTTCTGGAATATGTAGATGTGACAATGGCCAGCATTGGACTAGTGGATATATATCAACATGTAACAGGCCAGGTAACCCTTGTCATTGGGAAATGCCTAGGGGTCCTCATACAGGCCATATGCTAAATTTATTTCAATCTTCCCTGTCAGCATTGGAAAAAAATCCTCCAAAGAACAATCAAAAGATTCAATACCTGTTGTGAAAAACCATACTGCTCTGGATGGCAGAACAGCTTCAGTAGATAAAACAAGATTTTCAGTAGAGATCATAAAACAAATTTTTTGTCAAATTTCTATAAATAATCGAAGACCAAAGCTAAAAATACAAATAAATGACAGGCACAGATGTAATATTAATTTCACTAAAATCTTGATATCCAGATTGGCCTCTTCAGGAGGCAAATATTCATTTTCTAGGAATTACAACTTTATCTCATGTAAAACAAAGTACAAGGTGGGTCGAGTGTATAGGGCCAGAAAGACAGAAAATTAAAGCCATTACCACACACACTGACTATATTCATAGGGTTTCAATCCACAGTGTGACAATGCCTTTATAACTCACAGTAATCTTCAAAAATATACAGAAACACATACTCGAGAGAGTCCCTGTAAATGTGACTAATGTAGTAAAGGTTTTGCATGTATCAGAAGTCTTCAAATTCATGAGAAAATATACTGTACTTATAAATATAGTCAGTTTGGTAATTTTTTATTTTATTATGGTAGTTTTTCTATAAGAATAAGCTTTTAGTGTACAATCAATCTATTAAAGCCTTTTCATATAACAGTACTCTTTGATGGTTTGCAAAACCAATACCGAAGATATTCTAACTATAAAAAATTTGGGAACATCTTCAGCCAGCATACATTATTAAGTTACACAGGACTGTTGATTCTGGGAGAAAAAAAATGCTGACACTATCAGCAATCTATCTGTCCAAGCACTATAGTACCCTTTATTTTGTTTGAACCTGCAAACTCATATGAAGAAAAGCTCTACAAATTTAAATAATTATGTAACCCCTTTAGATTTCACACTGCCTTTCAATTAAATGAAATACCTAATCCTTCTGTAAACATTTATGGATATATATTTGTGCCTTTTCTGTTGTTGTGATATAACATGTTTTAAAAATATTAATATTAAAATACTAATACTAGAGAATGTAAGAAACAGTAAATAAGTCTTGTGCATATTCAAAGCAGGATTTCTGTGGTTGATATGTACTAAAGTAGGATAATCAGCTATAAACTCTATATCTCATAACATAGCTTCATATGCTATGGGTATGGATATATCATTTAGTGTTCCATTTTCTTCTTCATGCCCCCATTACTTTTCCATTTGCAACTTCATCTTGTAATACGGCCTTCTAAGCCATAGATGCCAGATAGTGTAACAGCAATGAGATTTAAAAAAAAAAAACTTTTGTATGCGTCTGTAATGTGACTCAGGGTTTGTAGAGCATGATAGATGTGTGGGGACTAGAAGACATCTTTGTGGGATCTTCTTTTGACCATCTTAATATGGTGACCATGGTCAGGTTCCAGTGTGCACACCACAGACATTTCACACTGAGTCATCTCACTGATGCTCAAACAAGATAAGTTGAACATTAATATCAGTAAAAATATTGTCTTCTTTTCAAATTGCAAATGTATTGTTTAAGAATGGAGGAAAAGAGGACAATTTGAGTAACAAATCCTGTTATGATTATCATGGCAAAAAATAAAGCCTTATGTGGCTAACATAGCAATAAATTTATGAGAATATAATTTGTTACAATCATGGAAAATCCAGATTGACATTCCTCCAATCTCAGAAACAAACAATAAACATAAAATAAAAAAGACATTATCAAAACAGTCACTGACATTTCAAGTTGTACATAAACAAGGCACAGCAGTTATTGATCTTTCAAATGAACCAATAGCCCTACTTTTAAGATGGCAACTGACAAACCTGTCTGTGTGAACAATGGCCTTTGATATAAAAACAATACATGCACTAGAATAGCTGATACAGGAGAAGCTAAATGTTCAACATACTGAATAATTAATGGTCCATGAAATTCTCCTATATTTGTCATTAAATAGAAATCTGGAAAATGGAGAATGGTAACAGATCTAAGAACTGTTAATAAGGTGATTCAGTCAATGAGCACTACTTTACAGCCTGGACCTAAAAAGATGGTGTATTATAGTGATTGTTTTAAAAGCCTGCTTTTTTTTACTGTACCTTTACAAGAAGAGGATAAAGAAAACCATTTCCCTCATAATGCCCAATTAAAATAATTATTAGCCTGTTAAGAGAAATCAGTGCAAAATTCTTCCACAAGGGATCTGAAACAACCCTATCTTGTGTAAATATTTTATAAGACAACCATTGGAAATAATTAGCGAACAGTTTTCTCAACCTATAATTTACCATTATATGGATGGTGTTTTGCTAGCTGATTTAGACTGACATAACCTTAGAAAAAAATGATTGAAGAGGTAAAGAGAAGACTTTCTCTTCTTGGGGATTACAAATTACACCTAAAAAATACAAAGAGGGGGTTCTATTAATTTCTTAGGCTATAAGATAGGTTTACAAAAAATTCAAACACAAAAAGTACAAATCTAGAGAGATCAATTACAAACTCAATTATTTTCAAAATTTATTGGGAGATATTAACTGACTACTGACCACAATTGGATTGGCAAGTCAAGAACTAAATAATTTATTTCAAAACTTACAAGATAATAAGGACATAAATAGTCCACGAAAATTATCAGCTGAGGCTGAAAGAGAATTGACTTTTGTAGAAGAGAAATTACAGTATGCACATGTGGATCACATGAATCCAGAGCTTGATTGTATCTTGGTCAGACTACCTCCTATTCATTCTTCTAAAGGAATTCTTATGCAGAGAAAAGATAGCATCTTAGAATGGATATTTTTAACACAAAAAATGAGTAAATTATTAAACATGAAGACAAGTAAAGGATGAAAACATATCTTCTGAGGAGACAGACATTCCAGACTCAAAATAACAGAGGAACACATGTTCTCTACAGCCACACTGCTTCCCGAAGGAGCAGGTATCCTGACCATGAAAGTCCATCTTCTGTTTCCAACCACTGTTTCCTAACAGTCAAGGGACATAAGTGAGTGACAGGGTATTTATCCAAGTATGACACAAACTACGGCTTGTCTTCAAGGAAGAACAAAAGATGAGACAGAAGGCAAATTTTTGCAAAACATTCCTCCAGATTTTATTCTGATAAGCTATTGGATTTAACTAAGCTTTTAGAAGTATTTTTTATGTCCACCTACTGATGAACAACACAAAAAAACCCAATGGCATCTTAGGGGGTTCTCTGTCTCATGATGTTTAGTAAGGGCATTTGTTCATTCATTATTTATTTTGTGTATATATTATGGTTTTCAGTTTTGCATTTTTATGACATTTCTGTGTGTATGAACATACGTATCTCTACATCTAAAAATGTTTCTTACGTATTTCCTTTGGCTCTTTTTCTTCTATTTTTGTTAGTTTTTTTGTCTTAATCTGATTTTTTTTCTATTTCATCTTATTTAATTGTATTATTATTATTATTCTTTAGATGTCCATTGTTTTCTAATCAAATAGAATAAGACTGTGGAATCAGATGGGGGTGACTTCTTAGAGAGTTGGGGGAGAGAAAACTGTAATCAGAATATATTGCATGAAAAAGTCTATTTTCAATAAAAGACAACAAAAATATTTTTATTAATTCCTTGAAAGTTGACCCAACTTTGTGTCCTCAGGTTTTCAAAATTTCAGTGAAATTTGTTTTACTCGTTTCACCCAACCAGAGATATATCTGTTTTACATTAAATATGAAATATCTAAATACAAACATATACACACGTGTGCATGTGCACGGGTGCGTGCACACACAATTTGTGATGGCACACCACCAATATCTACCATAGCCCTTTAGTTATAGTCTTCAAGAGCCACTAACTGAGAATGCATATTTTGTTATTGTAGGTCACAAAATATTAGTTAAATCAACCCTGAGTCACTCTTAATTAGAGGCCAATGTGCTTTTTTTCCCATTTCAGTCTATATCTAGTCATGTTTTTTAACAAAGCCAACAAAAGTATTAAATTTCAATATCAATAAATTAAATTTTAAAATATCAAGTCCCAAGGATGAATGTATTTCTCCCCCCATCAGAGTACCATAAAAATTAAAGTTCAAAAATTAAATCTGCATTTGAGTGAATGTCTAAAACAAACAAATATTCTTATATAAATTTGAAATTATAAAAATGTGGAAATTCAAAATTATTCCTCTTAAACATGTTATGCTAATCATATTTTAGAAGAATTCTTAGTGTTATTCAAGAAACGGTGGCCTGAACTGACTCTCATCCATATGTGTGTTATTTACACAATAAGGTCAGGTCTTAATTACAGTGCTTTTCTATCAGACCTTCAGTATTCCAAGAGTCCAAGTATACATAAATATTACCAGGGCACTGAGCTCTGCTCACCACACTGAAAATATTCCTCATCAGTAAAAGACATTGTCTTGAGATTATATCCAGAAGAATACAGTATTGTTGCTAGATCATCACAAAGACACTGGCTTTTCAATGGAGCAGGTCAACGGAGAATAATCCTGGCTTCAGTTCCTGGGATGCCAATCAATCTGTATCCCTTTTTTAGACCCCGTAATTGTGCTTTTAAAGCCAACTGGAAGTCTCTTAGCAAGAAGTAAATTTCAGTACAATAAATTAAACCTGAACAGTGAAGACATTCATGTACACAGTTTTTCTCAGAGCTTGAAGCCAAAGACATCACAAATGGACTGTAGATATTTGTCAACATAGTAAGCCCATTGTGGCTCTAATTTGAGAAACTGGTATTCTATACACAGTACACTTCCGAATATCTTAAGTTAAATCTGTCCTTTGCATGTTGTGAGTGGAGTATAGACTTTATCTCGTGACTTCGTTTTCAAACTCAAAGTAGTCCTCCTTGGTGGTGCTGTTTCTGTTGTCTGTTGGCAAGGGTCTGCTGCAGATCTGGGAACCCTGCATTCTGAGGATGGTCTCACACTTGAATATAACTAGAAAACTTCAAACCAACCTGAGGTAGTTTCCGAAATTTGCAGCAGTGGCAGCTCAAGTATGCAGATGATCGACTTATTTTCTTCCATGGAAGACAATCCCATTCTTCTTTCCTTGACTCTCAGTTGACATCTGACAAGTTATTTGGGATCTATGTGTCAGTGCAGAAGTCCATCTTCCTCTGTTACTATTTTTGCTTCTTATATGGCATAGCAATGTACCAGAGAACTCCTCACCCAGGAATGCCTAGAAAGGACGTATTGAAGAAACATGTATTACCGTGTATCTTGTATTTATGATAGGTTTTAGCCTATTGAATCAAATAGTCTGATCAGTCTCAGCTCTCATTTTTTTATAATTCAAAGACGTAGAAAATAACTACAATGAGGAATGAGCAGTCACCTTCATGTATAAAGCATACTAGACAGATGCACAACTGAAAGCAATTGGTGATCTTTAAACCTCAAACTATTTTCTAATTTCAGAGCAGACCAAAAAGTAATTTAGCAGTACAAAGTATAATTTATGCAGAAAATGAAACAGTTGTAAGAGAATGCTAACAGGACTGTCTCAAAACAATTACAAAATAATCACTGCCAACTATTCAAGATGTTCGGTGTGATCTAAGCAGAAGTTATATGAGAAGAAAGATGTGTCATTCCAGACACACAAAAGCAAAATAGAAAAAAGACAGACACTTTAAAGACAAAACAGTCTCTTGAACTCATGAGCAGTGGAAAACACAGAGCCACTAAGCAGTACTTGTTAAAAGACAGCTGCTGTATTTGTTATTTGTACATTGTTATGACTATAACACCTGAAGGAAACAAAATGAAGGTTTGTGTTAGCTCATAGTTTTGAGAGAGTTTGAGAGAGTTTTAGTTCATAATTGTCTTAGTTAGGGTTTCTATTGCTGTGATGAAACACCATGCCCAGAAAACAAGTTGGGCACCTCTTCATGATAAAGGTCATGGAGAGATCAAGGGATACAAAGAACGTATCTAAACATAATAAAAGCAATATATAGCAAGTCGACAGCCAACATAAAATTAAATGGAGAGGAACTCAAAACAATCCCACTAAAACAGGAAAAAGAAAAAAAAAGCTGTCTACTCTCTCCATATCTATTCAACATAGTTCTTGAAGTTCTGCCAAGAGCAAAAAGACAACAAAAGAAGATCAGGGGATTCAAATTGGAAAGGAAGAAGTCAAACTTTCGCTATCTGCATATGATATGATAATATACATAAGTGCCCCCCCCCAAAACTCTATCATTGAAGTCCTATAGCTGATAAATATCTTTAGTAATGTGGCAGGATACAAGATAGATTCAAAAAAAATCAGTATCCCTCCTATATACAAATGACAAAGACTGAGAAAGATCAGAGAAACATCACCCTTCACAATGGCCACAAATAACATAAAATATCTTGGGGTAACACTAACCGAAGAAGTTAAAAACCTGTTAAACAAAAACTTCAAGTCTTCAAAAAAAGAAATTGAAGAAGATACCAGAAAATGGAAAGATCTCCCATGCTCTTGGATAGGTAGGATCAATATAATAAATTTTGCCCATCCTACCAAAAAAACCTTACAGATTCAATGCAATCCCCATCAAAATCCCAACACAATTCTTCATGGACCTTGAAAGAACAATAATCGCCTTCATATGAAAAAATTAAAAAAAACAGGATAGCCTAAACAATCCTGTACAATAACGGAACTTCCAGAGGCATTACTATCTCTGACATTAAGCTCTATTATAGAGCTACAGTAAGAAAGCAGCTTGCTATTGCTATTGGCATAAAAACAGACAAATTCACCAAGGGAATCAATTCAAAGACCAGGAAATCAATCCACATACTTATAAACATCTGATTTTTGACAAAGAAGCTGATAGCCTTCAATGCATGGGCACAGAATACTACTTCCTAAATATAACACCAGTAGCACAGACACTGAGAGCAATGATAAATATACGGACCTGAAACTGAGAAGCTTCTGTAAAACAAAGGACACAGTCAATAAGACAAAAAGACAGCCTACTGAATGGGAAAAGATCTTCACCAACCTGACATAAGACAGAGGACTGATTGCCAAAATATATAAAGAACTCAAGAAATTTGACATCAAGATTCCAAATAATCCAATTAAAAAATGGGCTACAGAACGAAACAGAAAATTCTCAAAAGAAGAATCTCAAATGGCTGAAAGACACTTAAGAAAATATTCAACATCTTTAGCCATCAGGAAAATACAAATCAAACAACTGAGATTCTATCTTACACCAGTCATAATAGCTAAGATCAAAAACACCAATGATAGCTTATACTGGAAAGGATGTGGAGTAAGAGGAACATTCATCCATTGCTGGTGAAGACACAAACATGTACAACCACTCTGGAAATCAGTATGGCAGGTTTCTCAGAAAATTAGGAATAAACCTACCTCAGGACCCAGCAATACTACTCTTGGTCATATACCCAAAGGAGGCTCTATCATGCTACAAGGACATCGGTTCAACTATGTTCATAGTAGCATTATTTGTAACAAACAGAACCTGGAAACAACCTAGATGCCCCTCAATCAAAAACTGGATAAAGAAAATGTGGTACATTTCCACAATGGAGTACTACTCAGAGGTAAAAAACAATGACATCTTGAAATTTGTATGCAAATGGATAGAACTAGATAAAAGCATCTGGAGTGAGAACTCATAAGTGTATACTAGCTGTAAAGCAAAGGATAACAAACCTATAATCCACAACTCTAGAGAAGCTAAGTAATAGGTGAACCCTAAGAGAAACATTAATCGATTCACCTGAGAAGGGAAAATAGAGAATATCTCCTGACAAAATTGAGAGCATGGGGGTGGTTGGAGAAGGAAGGGCAGAAGGTGAAGAGAAGGGAAGAAGGGGAAGGGGAGAAGAACTTCAAGGAATGGAGTAATTAAGACAGTGGGACAGAGAGGGAGAGCAAGAAAAGAGATATTTTGATTGAGGGAGCCATTGTGGAGCAGGCAAGAAAACTGGCATTAGAGAAATTCCCAGAAGAATGACCCCAGCTAAGACCCTAAGAAATAGTGGAGAGAATGTCTGAGCTAGCCTTGTCCTGTAGTCAGATTGATGAATATCTTAATTGTCACCATAGAACCTTCATCCAGCAAATAATGGGAAAAAGGCAGTAACCCGCAGTGGAGCGCTGGGCTGAGCTCCCAAAGTTCAGTCAAAGAGTGGGAGGAGTGAGAATATGAGCAAAGAAGTCAAGACCCTGATGGGGACACCCACTGAGACAGTTAACCTGAGCTAATGGGAGTTCACCAACTCCAGCCTGACAGGGAAGGAACCAACATAGGAGAAAACTTGATTCTCTGAATGTGGATGACAGCTGCATGGCTGGGGCAAACTGAGGGGCCGCTGGCAGTGGCACCAGGATTTATCCCTACGGCTTTACTGACTTTTTTGGAACCCATTCTCTTCGGATGGATACCTTGCTCAGCCTAGATATAGTAGGGAGGGCCTTGGACCTTCCCCAAAGCAATGTGTCTTGCACTCTCTGAGGAGTGGATGAGGGGTGGGGTGGTGCAGGGAAGGTGGAGGGAAGGGATT
This sequence comes from Bramus lutescens, assembly GCA_001685075.1. Classification (NCBI taxonomy): domain Eukaryota; kingdom Metazoa; phylum Chordata; class Mammalia; order Rodentia; family Cricetidae; genus Bramus; species Bramus lutescens. Next base: position 78,848 of record LOEQ01007151.1, on the reverse strand, counting down.
GGAAACTGGGATTGGTATGTAAAATAAAAAAGAGAGGTTTTTTTTTTCTTTTTAGCAAGTTGGGGAGGAAAGGGTTTATTTGGCTTACACTTCAGCATTGCTGTTCAGCAATGAGGGAAGTCAGGACCAGAATGCAAACAGGGCAAGATTCTGGAGGAACGAGCTGACGCAGAAGCAACAGACCAGTGATGGTACTATCCATCATGAACTGGTCCCTACCCCCATTAATCACTAAATGAGAAAATGCCTTGCAGCTGGATCTCAGTGAGGCATTTCCTCAACTCTAGCTTGTTTCAAGCTGACACAAAAACCAGCCAGTACAACTGTGGTATATAAAGCTTAGGTGGAACAAAGGAGGAAGCAAGGACATGGCAGGAACAGGGGCCAGGTCTTACTTTCAAATTCCCACCTAAAGACCTACTTCCATCAACAAGATACCACCTCCTAGAGCTGCAATATCCTCCAAAAAGAACATCAGCACTGAGAAACAGCGTTCAGGTAGTAACCTATGACCTCCATCCCAGACTCAATTCACTAATACACTATTGAATTTGCATTGTTCAGGTAGATAGTGTGGTCCATTTTCTCACTTTGTTTTACGTCTAGTCCATTACTGCATACCTTTGAAACCCTGCCCATTAAAAAAGAATTTATTGGTACATCTTTAATTAGGTGGCCTAAGGCTTTTACTTGATAAACTGACAAAAGTAATGTCTTGACCTTCAGGGAGGTTGCCTCATTCTTTCTTCTTCCCTTCCTTCCTTCCTTCCTTCCTTCCTTCCTTCCTTCCTTCCATTCTTTCTTTCATTCTCTCTCTCCTTCCTTCTTTCATCTCTTCCCCCTTTACTCCTTCCCCCACCTTCATCCCTCCCCCTGCCTCCCTCCCTCCTCCCTTCTTATTCTAAGATTTCTGTGTTTGCTATGAAGAGCACCTGTGACATACGGAGTTTGCTAATTACCTTTTCCGGCTCTGTTAGCCGCTTAGCCCTTTCCAAGCTCCTTCCCTTTGTCTAGCTTTCTCACGTTCTCGGGCTATTGCAGTTGTCTTTCCCCATGCCCTCTGGTTTTCTTTTACATCACAGCAGCACTAATATGATTTTTTTCAACACCGAGAAAGAATTTATGGGAGGAATGAAACTAAGTAAATAATACCCAAACATTCAAATACATACTTTGAAATATCTAAGAATAAGAACAGAATGTGCTGACAGGCAGCCCTGGAAGCATGCTTCTTTTGTTTTACCTGGAAGTGAGTTCTTAGACTGTTCATAGAATTCATGTCTTCATGTACGTGAAC
>LOEQ01007151.1:56445-77319 GCA_001685075.1 Bramus lutescens | reverse complement strand
GCTTTTCTGATCTGTAGCCTTTTGGGATTTCTTTTTCAATGTGAAAAAAATCAGCACTTCCTAGAGAACTTCTTTTAAGACATCCCTTGCTTCAGCTGAAACCTTTGAAAACTTCTTTCTAGTGTTTCACAGAAGACACTGGAGTGGAAAGAGCAGTTTTTATACAGTCTGATTTTCTTTAACTTCTTCATAACCTTGAACAGGTTTTCATTTCAAGTCTTCACCATATACTTATTTCCACCAAACTGTGGAACGGGAGTCAAGTGCTGTGGGTAGTTGGAATAAAGTCACATATTAAGCCAATTCCAAACAGGCACTGCTGGTTTTCAAGTCAGTTGCAGAGAAACAGGTAATCATCCCTTTCATGGAGTTACCGTGTCTTTTACACAAAGCGGTCTCTAAAAGAGAGACTCCTATTTTAAACTAACAGAGGGATTTAGAATTGTGTCCAGTCTGACTCACAGCAGGAACAGTCACCCTTTAGAAACGGTCATTACAGGTGCCATATAGTTAGCCTATGCACAAGGTGACTGGTGAACTCTGCCATAACCTATAGAGTATCAAGGAGCAGCATTTGGCACATAAGGTCAGGATGATCTTGCATTTTCTTTTTTAATTTTTAAATGCCAATAGATTCTGCTTTAGGATTATTTGGCTCATTATTTGGCTCTTAGTACTGTTCACTTTTCTAGATAAAGACAATTAAAGAACCAGCTTAATTATATCCCTTAATACTTGAAATGCCAAAACTGCTGCTGTCTGAAAACATGTGACTTTTCAAAATGCTACAAGTTTGTGTCTAAAGGTACTATTAAAGGAACAATTTGAGAGCATGTAAATAAAGCGCGGTTTGGACTACAAACAGCTATTTTATTTCAAAGTACAGTGGAGATAGAGAAGTTATCACAACTACCATGGTGACAGTTTATTACAGACAGGCTGCCCTTGTGGTGATTAATCTCAATTGTCAACTTGATAGGACTTGGATCACTGTGGAAATCAACTCTGGGCACATGAAGGAGGGACTTTCTAGATCAGGTTATTTGAAGTAGGAAAAGCCACCCCAAATGTGGGCAGCACAGGTCCTTTGAGCTGCAAAGAAAGGAGCAGAGTAGCAGCAGGCATCTCTCTCCTCCTCCCTAAGACAATGCCCAACAGTCTACTGTCCCAGACACCACACGTTCCCAGCTCTGAGTCTTCTTTCCTTAAAATGATTTTGTTCAGTATATGTACAGGGGTCAGTTGTGCTTGTATGCTTTATCCCATGACTTCTATCAAAATCTAGCAATGGGCATAACACTCTTCGGATACATTTTTAGCTTGGAATTGTTATTAATATTTGTTAGTATCTGTCTTTGAGTAAGGTTTAAAGAAAACTGAACACAGATGGATTCAGCATTACAGTTTTTCTGGATAAAAATCAATTTCTCATTTTGTATTAGGCAAGATATTAAATGTAACGCTATTCCTAATGACTTTTTAAATCACAGAAATCTGTTTGATCCACTTTTTTTCTCCATAATTTGTCAGTTAAGTGTTCACACTCCATCAAAGAACTAACATAGACAGAAAATAACAGTTCACAAGGACAGTAGAATTTGATCTGGGCTCTCCAAATAAAATTTTAAGGCAGAATGGAGAATTTATAGTGAGTACTTATTTTAGGATTTGGAATAGATTTTCTTCCCTCTATATCTCGAGTGCCCACCTATCATCTGTTAGATCACTATATATATTTTAGCTAGCATTGTTGTCAATATCTGTGTGATTAGTCTACATACGCATTTTGAGTCTGGATTATCTTCCTCAGCCCCTAAATACTTAATGTTGAGACATTCTAGCTAAATATATACCACCTATATTTTATTTAATATGCTCAATTTACTTGCCAAGATGAAGCCCATGCTGTTTTTAGATGATTCTCATGAGAGCACATGGCCTGTTCAAGAAATGTACCTAGTAATTCAACTCGAAATATATGAGAATCAATTTAAAAGCACTAAAATGCGTGTATTTAGAAATATTTTAGAATTGGTGCATAAATATTATCATGAGCATAAAAATGAACAAAAACCTAAAGTACAGCAAGTTGCCATAAGTAGGAAAGGGGAAAGTTAAGAAGAGTAAGTGGTAAAGCTTAGAACTTCATGGAAGGTCATGGACGACCTGAGCTTTCAGTGTCCCTAGGGACATGTGGAATCCACTGGGGTCTAGCTTAGGGAATGAGTGATGAGTATTAGTGCGAACGACTGCAGACACTTAAGTAAAGTGGAGACACTTACGAAAAGTAGAGCTACTAACTAAAGGGATGACAAACCAGAAAAACATAATGCTAAAACAGCCTTGTCTAAAGATGGATAGAAAGGAAAAAGAAAATAGAAAATAAGATCTTGTCAAGGCCCTACTAACCTTCAACGTATGCTGAGGTGAATTATTTGCAGTCATAATTAAAAAACTATGCTGAATTTTTTTCAAAATTAGGCTCAGTGGATTAGCACATTCCGAACTGCTAAAAAGCACAAGTTAGTTCACAATTCTAAAATTCACAAAAGAAAACAATTTATCATAAGAATATAGAAATGGTGTAAATAACGGCACCAGATATCAAACTCAACACGTAGAGAATATAAAATCGGTGCACAAATGAAACATTTTTTTTAAAAAAAGAAGATCAGTAGAGATGTGCATAAAATTAGTAAGCCTGCATGGGTGAGGCTTCCCTGCACCACACAAATACATTTATATGCAAAAGAAAATCTTAACAGAAAATCCCAGTGCACTCTTCTGGAATCCAAAAACTTCTTTCAAGCTAAGCCTTCTGGAGAGAAAAAGTCTAAAATGCTAGGACAAAATTTATAAGCATCTGTCTAAGCACAGCACGGCAGAAGGAGTGTGACTGTATGAAATGCCGAAAGAGGAAACGATAAACCTACTGTACTCCAGAGAAAAAAATAAACCTACTGCAGTCCAGATGTACAGTTCATTTGTTCCTGATGAGCTTTTCACAGCTGTAAGGGCCCTGAAGAATGGCCAAGAAGGTGAGAAGAGCCTCGTAAGGCTCACGGAGCTGGAGATATAAAAATCCTGCCTTACCCCATGCCATAGAAAGACTAAACCAAGAAACAGATCAATGTGCACAAAAAATGAAGCTCAAGCTCTGATTTAATTGGTGTCTTACCTCTTTCTTGAACATCTGCCAGAAACAGTGGTAAATATTCTATAGAAGATGATAACAAGACTTGAAGACTCAGATTATACTTCAAGTTGTCAGGTAAATGCCCAGCATTTAAACAAAAATCACTAAGATTACTAAATAATAGCTCAAAAAATAAAAGAGAAATGAATAAGAATATAGCACATTCTAGTCACTGGTGCCAGAATATTTACAATGTCTGGGATCTAATCAATAATTATTGGATATGCTCCCCTAAGAGGGGGAATATGTGGCCACTTCCAGGAGGAGAATAAAAAATTCCTAATGACATTTCGCTATAATCACAAATCAGTGCCTTACCCTGTCATCATCAGAGAATCTTCCTCCTGCAGCAGATGCGAATAAATACAGAGACCCACAGCCAGATATTTTGAGATAATGAGAAACCTTGGCACATTCAGCCCTAAAGAGGATGTCTGCTGTAGGGGGCCACTTGGTCATTCCAGCTACTCTGCAGCTCAGACTTGAAATAATCACCAGAAACTATATTAATTAAATCACTGTTTGGTCCATTAGCTCTAGCTTCTTATTGGCTAACTCTTACATATCAAATTAACCCATCCCCATTAATCTGCATATTGCCACGTGGCAATGGCTTACTGGCAAAGTTTTGGCATGTCTGTCTATGGCAGCTGCTCCATGGCCTATCCCCTGACTCTGCCTTCATTCTCCCCATGTTCAGTTTAGTTTTCCCCACCTATCTTCCCTGTCAGGCCAAACCAGTTTCTTTATTAACCAATGGTATTAACAGCACACAAAGTGGAATCCCACATCAGATGTCTTCATCAAATCTTTTCCCCAAGGACTCAGGAAACCTTGTGGAGAAAGAGGAGGCAGAAAGAGTTTAAGAGACAGAAGAGAATTGAGGACACCAAGGAAACAAAGTTTTCAAATAAGCAGGATCGATGCATGTTTGAACTCACAGAGACTGAGGAACCATGCACAGGACCTTCATGAATCTGCACCAAATGGGGTCCTAGAGCTGAAAGTAGCAGATGAATGCTTCTGTCCCTAATCCAGAAGCTATCGCTAGTTGATAACCACTTGGAACTGAAAATTTAGTTTTCTCCATGAAAATCTCACTGGGGAAACAAACTACTCTTAAGGTAGGCTGCCTGTCCAACAGTAGATGGTCAACAGGACAGAAACCCAATGGCATCTTTGCAGATCTCTTGTCTCATAGCAATGTCAGGACTTTTGTTTTATTTTGCTTGATTTAGCATTTTTTATTTTATTTTACATATACAATTTCTTCTTTCATTTTAGCTAACATGTCCTTTGCACATATATTATGGCTTCTAGTTTAGGGTTTTTTATGGGATTCTTTAGAATACAGAAATGTGGGTCTCTGCTTCTGTCTGTTTCTTGTGCCTTTCCTTGGGCTCTTTTCCTTCTGTTTGTGTGTTCTATTCTGATGCAATAGTTCATGTTTTATCTATTCATTTAACTTTATTTTGTTATTATGCCTTAGAAGCTTGTTTGTTTCCTAATGAAAACCAGAAAGGGGTGGATCAGATGGGAGGGGAGGAGAGGATGAACTGGGAGGAGGAGAGGGTGGGGAAGCCATAATCAGGATATATGGCATGGAAAAAATCTATTTCCTTATTTTTAATTCATTCTTCTCTCATACAATGCATTCCAACCACAGCTTCTCTTCCCTCAAGTCCTCCAACCCCTGCCTCCTCTCCCCCACACTCACAGAAAAAATAAAAATAAAAACCCTAATACCTGTATTTTTCCTCTCAAAAATAATATTAGATGGGGCGGAAACATGGCAAGGGGAGCGGGAGGACCAGAGGAGAGGGAACTAGGAGTGGTATGTAAAATAAGAATGTTTTAAAAATAAATAAATAATTATAAATTAAAATAATATTAGCAATAATACTAGGAGTCATAGAGATGATGATATTAGAAGAAGGGCAAACAATTTACACAAATGGGTGGCAGATCATATTCAACCACACAGAAGAATGAAGTATGATAATAGTTATAAATACACTGAGATATGCAATGTTCTTTCTCTTTTAAGTTATTTACATTTGAGGTTGTTCTTTTTAAAATGAAAATTGGTAAGGACTGCTTCTTTAGAATAACTATAATAAAGCAAAACATGTAAAATTGTTAAGCCAAGTTCTGGTGATTGAACAGAACCTTTAAAAAATTTTCAATTAACCAACATTAAAGAAAGCTTTAAAAGGAGGAAGAAAACCACACACATACAATAATGTGTGTAGGAACAAATTGCATAAAACAAACATATGAAATATTCTATACAATTTCAATTATGCAAAAGTGCCAGTGGTCTAAACGCAGCAATTAAAAACAGATTGCCAGATTGACTTAATGTTGTTTGTGTATGTATGTGTGTATTAGAAGATAAGTGCATTTTTAATACAAAACAAACATAAGTCAAAACTAAAATAAAAATATGGTCTAACATGTAACATATAAATTGAATTAAAGCAGAAATATATCTATGCAAATTGTAGGACAAGTGAAATGGACAAGTATGATTCCCAATCAGAGAGGGCTAAGAGGTTTTTGACAATAAAAATAAAAATTCCACAGCTGTGAGCAATCCCATTGTTGCTTATCACTATTATGCCCTGCTGTTGTAAGACCAGTTCTCAAACTGGCATCAAATTTATTATGCAGTCTTGGCTGGCCCTAAACTGTAAATCTATCTACCTTTAGCTTTTAAGAACTGAGATCACAGGCCTGTATCACAATGCCTAGACTTCTTCAGTATTTTAATATTTTCTTTGTCACTTGTTTCTACAAAATTTTATTAGCATGTGTTAAAGAATATTTTGTTTTAAAAATAAAGAAGCTCAATAGGAAGAAAGAAAGAAAGAGAGAGAGAGGGAGGGAGGGAGGGAGGGAGGGGTAAGGAAGGAAGAGAGGACAAAAAGAGAAAAGGAGAAAGGGAAGAAATAAAAAATACCCTAAATGTGTGTGCACCTAAAAAGATGTCATTGAAATACATGCAGCAAAAATACAGAAGCCAAAAAAATACAGAACTCCTGCTGAGCTTTCAAAATACATGATGTATGGAGAGGAGAATAATTCAATTCAATAGATTATAAAAACAAGTAATTGATATGTATATACAAGACTTAAAACATAAGAGCAAAATAATTTACTAAATTTCATAAAACTTCTCTCAATATTAATAATACAAGTTTTCAAATCATCTAATTCACTGGATTTCAGAACAAGCCCAAGTTCTGTGTCCATCACCACTGTCTATTTCTGAAACATTTCTAACACCCTCAGAAGAAACCCTGTTTCTTACTTCCCATATACTCCTGGAAACTTCTGTTTCCTATCTCTGTAAAGTTACCTGTTTNCTCAATATTAATAATACAAGTTTTCAAATCATCTAATTCACTGGATTTCAGAACAAGCCCAAGTTCTGTGTCCATCACCACTGTCTATTTCTGAAACATTTCTAACACCCTCAGAAGAAACCCTGTTTCTTACTTCCCATATACTCCTGGAAACTTCTGTTTCCTATCTCTGTAAAGTTACCTGTTTTAGAAATCATATAAAGGTGGAATCATCCTATGTGACCCATCATGCCTGGCTTCATACTCTTGGCATAATGGTTATAAGGTTTACCATTTATAGTGTAAATCATTTCTCCATTTATTACTCTTACCACAGTAATATCAAATCATCATTTGGGTCCACCATTTCGTTTTCCATCCATTGAGTATCTCTGCAGTATAGTTCACTGTTTGGTCACTACGTTAATTCTTCAGAGGTTTCAGAGAACTGAAGAAAAAAAGTTAGAAATCGGGAAAAGAAATAAAGAGATTTGGATTTAAGTGTCAGTCTTCTTGATTTTTACTTGATTTTTTCATTAAATTCTTCTAGAAAACAACAAAAAAGCCAATTCATCATTCTACTACATGACATCCTATCAAGTCTTAGCTCCAAAAATGACATATATTTAAAAATGTACATCAGGATTCATTATTTTACTCATATTTTTATTATACCTGAAGGCACAATGAAACCAAAGACTTCATGTTTCCTTCTGAATGTTCTGGAAATAATGTTTTAAATAAAATATTTACTTGATACCTTACCACTCTCTCATAAGTGACTATAACTAGAATTATACCACATTAGAAATATTTTATTTATTTTATATGAGTTTCTTAAAAATTGAATAATAACTCATTGGAAGAGTTTTCTAGGAAAAAAATTTTCCCCAAAATTAATTCCCCTGGTTATTCTATGTGCCTTCTGTCAGTCTTTTGGGTCACACAAGCAGGTCACCATCTGCATCTTTCTGAGGAGAAGAGAACCTTATGCTAAGATTCACTTTCAAGAACGGACATCAGAAATCTAAAGGGACATTTTTCAGAAAGAATATCCTTGGACCCTAAATTATACATACTTAGAAGCCTCGTGAAAACAAAGTCTATTCTCAGATGCTCACCGGAGTAAGAACTTCAGCAACGTAAACTGGAATTTACTTTCTTTTTTTCACAAATATTCTCATTTAGTACTTGGGGTGGGGTGTATACTTTCCTGTGGTGTGCATGTGAATTTGCATAATTGTAGGCATGCAGACTCACGGATATGCAAGTTTACCTACAAATTTATGCATATATCCTACCTAGATAGTCATGATTGTTAACCAAGTCATTGTTGTCTTCTTTTCTCTTTTTTCAAATTAAGAATATTTTAGTACAATCTTTTCTCATTTTACATAGCTATCCCAGTTCCTACTTCCTCACCTCCTCCCACTTCCTCCTCAGCCAACCTCCCCCATTCATGCCTCAGAAAGGGTAAGTCTTCCCTTGGGAAGTCTGAAGCAAGACCAAGGCCCTCCCCCCATATCTAGACTGAGCAAGGTATCTCTCCAAAGGGAATGTGCTTCAAGACGACCGTTCAAGTACTAGGGACAAATCCTGGTCACACTGTCAGTGGCTCCACAGACTTCCCAAGCCTCACAACTGTCCCCCACATTCAGTGGGTGTAGTTTGGTCCTATGCAGGCTCTCCCACTATCAGTCCAGAGTCAGTGAGCTCCTAGTAGCTCAAATGAGCTGTTTCTGTGGGTATCACCATCACAGTCTTGATCTCTTCCATGCTAATTAATTGTCGCCCTTCCTTACCCTTTCAGTATCTTCTTACTACTCGTTTGATCAATTCAAATCCCATAAGGACTTCTGGACTCTACTCTTTGTCTTCATGTTTTTACTTCCTCTGAATTGAGACACTAACTTTGCATAAGCTTTTTGCCCACTCTTCATTTTCTATGTGCTTTTCTCTATCCCTAAAGTCCCTTCTGGTCACCTACTACTTAAAAAAAAAGATAAAGTTAACTAAAAGCCTGCCAGTGGCCTTTTGGACAAGCTGAAAGCATTTTATTTCATTCATTCCAAGTCACTGACTCGATAGTAGTAAAGATCTATTAGGAAGGAACTTTCTCCATGTCAGAAAACACACTTCTTTGAAAAATTGTTTAGTATCTATTACAGCACTGTGTATAATAATTTAAATTCATTATTAACTTAATACTTAAACAGTCTTTGCTTTAGGTTGTGACTACAGAAAAATGTATAGCTTGAAACAACACTTTTGACATAGGTTTCACCTAAGAAAATTTGAATTTGTCACCCCGTTCCTCAACAGCAATTTTCTAAATGAATGCATAAGATGGACCTTCAACCTAAATGTCTATTGCCACATTTAGCACTCTACCTTATTGCAAGGTATCTTTCTGTCAATGCCTGCTTAATGCACACAAAAATACAGATTTGTCTCTGCAGTTCAATAACAAGTAAAACACAGCCAATACTCCAGAAAGTCTGAATAAATTTCTTCTAAAAATCCGCAGCACACATCACATAGTAAGAGAATTTGTAAAGCATATCTACCCCCCAGAGATGAAATAAAATTTTCTACACTCTTTGGTTCATATCTATTTGCAATGGAGAGCTGTGCATGGATCTATCATACTGTGAATCTCTCTGGCCACTATTGATTTCAGTTACTGAACTGATAAGGTTCACAGACTTGGTTTTAAAGGATGGAAAGCATATAGCCTGCCAAAAGATAACTATTTACCCAGGGAGCCTTGAAGTCACTAGACAACATCCATTTGCCTGTGGTCTCCCACACTCTGCTAACTCTGCCAGAGACGGGAAAGTGTGGAGAATGTTTCAAATGAGGACTGCCATTACTTCCTCTCAATATTTCAATATTCTTACAGTTTTAGAGATTAACTTTTATTATTTTATTTATGTTTGTGATGTAGGGGATGTATGTGCATGCAAGTGCAGATGCACTGCCTATGGAGTCACAGCAGTTTGTGAGCCACCTAGCATAGGTGCTGGGAACCAAGTTCGGGTCCTCTGGAGAACAGTATGTACTCTTAAGCACCCAACCATCTGTCCAAGTTCCCCAGTCCCAACCCCCACTCCACACCACTACAAATTTTAAGCTACAAATTTAGGTTACATACACAGAAACAATCAGATATTTTCACTTATTTCACATAGAATGTGTGACAAAATATGCTTAACACTAAAACGTGGGGTTCAATGATAACAATTGATAATGGGACTGCAGAAGATCCACAGGTCAAGTAAGAGTCTCCCATCTCCCTATCTACACAAGTCGTTTTGACAACTCCAGGACTCAATCTCACCATTGTCTTATCTTCCTCTATGCCATAAGGAAACACTGAGCACACATGAAAATATAGATGCTGGTTCAGGACATAAAGTCTTTTCAGTGCTCTTAAGAACTAATATGAGATGAGCTGTATTTTTATTTACTCTATAGGGTCCTATGTTTTCATAGCTGCTTCCACCTAATGATAAAATGTCCCTATGATAACCTTAGAGTGAGTCGGGTTTCATTTCATGACAGAGAAATGAAGTTTGAAAGTACACGGCTAGAACTAGAAAAGATTATATTGAGTGAGGTAATAGATCCAGAACCACAAATATTGCATCTTCTCTTTCTTCTGATACTTCTTGCTCCATATCTTCAGATGTGAGTATATAAACTGAGGAACTGCAGAAACCAGGGAATTAAAAAGGGAACATTGCAGGGGTGAGGGTGGGAGAGAAATAAAAAGGGAAATATCAGAGTACAAGTGATCTATGGATATAAATGAGGAAAATGGAGGCTCCAGTTAGAGAAGGAGAAAGGAGATAAATATAGAAGGATTTAGGAGGCTAAAATAACAGTAAGGATGTCTGAAAAGACTAAAAAATCATACTATTAACTAGTTAAAATACCTATAATACATGTAATTAGGAATATAAATATACAGTTTAAATGAGAATTTTATTTCCCATCTGGGCTGACAATGCTCCCTCCAAGAGTCAAATAAAATCTAACTAAACCCCTAATACTAGGACTGAAAAAGCGCTCTTTTGTGAAAAAAATATTTCTCCTATATAGCCAACCATGATTTAGTATCAAAAGACCACACTATTTCCTTTCTCTTGGCCTTCTATTCTCCTCCGTTTCTGTTAACTAACCATCTCCTCAACATACAACCAACTTTAAAAACATTTTATATTTGACATGTTTATTGGTGTCATCTTTGTTCAGATGAAGCTAGGACACTAATGATTGCGAGTCTTTATGAGTATAGCTTCAGATATTATTAGGAGACACAATCTCGCAGAAAACTCCTTGATTTTCTGGCTTTTACAATCTTCTCCCTCTCCGACAGTGTTCTCTGAGCCTTTGCTGCAAGTGTGTTTTGTAGATGTATTTACCGGAACTGAGGCCAACAGTTCTGTAATTTGATTGGTTTTGGTTTTCTATAGTAGTCTCTCTTACGAAAAGAAGTTTCTTTGGTGAGAACTGAAGACTGTCCTTATTTGTGGGTACAAGGACAAATGTTATTAGAAGGAATTCAGCTGGCTTGATAAAGTAGTGGTTGTAGGTTCTTCTCAATATCCACCTCTTCACTAGCACTGTGTAGTTACCTAGCTTTCCAGTAACAGGAAAGGCTTTCTTCTTACTTTAGGTCCAATTAGAAAGCCTTTGATTAGCATTAAGGTGTATGAGCCACTAGTGCAACCATAAGGTTATCATGCCATCCCATGTTGATCGTTGCTCTGTTTCACATGTGTCATACCTAGGTAGGACAAAGTGGATGGGAGAAAGCCCATGAGGCCTCAGTCCTACACAAAGAAATACAAGCAATTGAGGAATATTGTGAGCAGGAAAGAACACACTAGTTCTTTCCCCAGGGAACAACAAACTAGTTGGTTACATGCTCATATATGTATATGATAACAAGTAATGAAATAAGGTTCATGAATTTGAAAAAGTATATTGGAAGAAGCAAGGGGGACAGAGAAAGTATGTAATTATATTAATATCTCAAATAATTAAAAAGTAAAGAAAAAATATGAAAATAGTGGACTAAAAAATATTTTACATATGAATAGATTATGCTAAATGTATCTTCCAATGTTTATAGATATCTTGTATACAATCTTTTGTTGTTCCAGGATGCATGTCTCATAGTATGCTGCATTTCTCTTGTATGTTGTTTCTTACCTTAATATTTTTTGAATTTATTTAGATTGAAGTCATGCCCTTGCTTTATAAACTCGTTATAAAAGAGTTTAATAAACATCATAAAATTCATACCTGATCACTAACAAAAGCCATATTGGCTATATACAACAGTTTCCACCATCTTCCTTTTTATTTTAAAATAAATAATGTAATAAATGTAAAAATTAAGATTTAGGTAATAATTTAAATAAAAATAGAAAATAACCTTGGTTATGGAAAACTTCAGTCTGAATGATTTAGTGAAGACCATGAATTCACATGCTGTTTACTCTAAAGAATGGGATGGTAAATATACTATCTCTCCTGTAAATGTACTGTTCTCTTTAGTAAGTAAAAACAGCTACAGATAATACATGAAAGCTGTATTCCATAAAACTTTGTTTATAAAGCTATCTTGTGTTAACAAATAATTTAAGAAGTAAATCAATATAAAAGAAAAGGAATAGCAACAAAAGAAAACCAACCTCCTGTAACTGAAATAAATTGAATGGCACCCACCCTTATTTATTTGAGACACGACAAATGCTTTTCATAAATCTAGAGTCTCTAATAAGATATAGGTACATATTGCTAGTATACCTTTAAAAATATAGTCTTTTATGCTTTTCCTCTTTATTTCAGTGCTTTGGAGTAGTATGGGTTTTTTTCCTCATTGATATATATAAATTCTGGAATGAAGATTATTATTTTATTTCTTTCTAATTTGGGTTATATAAATTGAAAGACAAACCAATCCCTAGGCTATATCAAGTTAAGACTTCATACAATAAATACATATATAGCTAATATATCAAATGTCACAACTGAATTGTCTGCTTAAATTTTTTTGGAACATTTTATTTATTATGGTATTTACCTTGGAATCTCTAACCTTATTTCTGTTTAACAATTGGATGTGAAATAAACCCCAATATGCCACTGAGTGTGAAAAATGGAGAGAAGTGAACAATAAGCTTTTGGAAGAGGTAAAAGAATCCAATAAAGATAATGAGAGGCAGATACAATGGCAGCTGCTGACAGTGGCAGTGTCTGTGCTGGCACATATGTTTTTTCTTAGCTTCTGAGATTTGTCGAGACAAATGCCTTTCAAAAATATCTAAAGATATTCTATATATATTGTTAATAATTACAAACTTTTTTGGAACTCAGAACTTTCAAGCTTAATTTTATGTTGTATAATTTATAGAGGAAAAATTATCTTTTCCTACATCAATAATAATTACCACTTTTCCCTCTGCTCTAAAGAAAAGACAAAATAGGTTGGTTGATATATTTTGAGGATATTTTTAGTTATAAGCCATTGTTTGTTTGAAGGGTGAAAAAAAAGCTATAGAATCTACTTAGGAAGCACAAATAGGAAATATTGAATTGCTAATGAGTGAGGAGGTGTAGGCAAATTGATGTTTTAGACAAAAGATTTTGAGGGACTTTGATTAATATTAGGTTGGATGGGTGCTAAATTCATTACTTAAATATTAGCTAAGATAACTGAAATTGCTAGTATTTTACAGAAAATAGGGAGCAAGTTTCAGGAAATCCTTTACTTTGGACACGCAGGTCTGCACATTTCTTTAACTTGACACAGTCTCATTTTAGGAAAGCAGAAGATCATCAAATTTAGATGCCATTAATCTTTTGTACAGTAGAAATAGCAATGATAATAGCAACAATGTAAGAACAGAAATTTCAAAGTTTTTGTAAAATTGGTTCAGACCTCAAACACAATGAAGAAATATAGAAGGGACAAAAAGCACATTTGACTCTCATTCAAGAAGCATCAATGCAGATATATTACTAATTAATACTGATATGAATTTTGGAAAAAGTTTTTGGAACTAATTAATTTTGGAATCATAAACTGTCAGTCATGGGAATAAGTTTCTTCCAAAGTGTCTGCAGCATGATTTATCCAAATTTGACACAGTCCAACTCATTAGAAATTAGAAATTATAGAAATATTATAAGAAATTAGATGGCAAAGATTTGTAGGTTACTTACTTGACTAGATCTGACCATCATAAAAGAGGTTATATTAACAAGATAGAAGTAATGACTATATCTCGGTGATGTTTATTTGTGACTAGTATAAACAAAAGTATTCCCCACCTTCTATCTACCACATTTCTCATTAGATCTTTGTAGATCCTTAGAAATTCATTGTTGAATTTTTAGACATTGGACTACCTTGTGACTTGCTTGGGGTAGTTGAATGTCCCTAAATTCCCCCGTCAGTCCCAACCTAAGCTTTAAAAGGACTATTAACACTTCTACATACTCTGAGAGCTATGACCAAATGCTCTTTAAATAAGACAAATTAGTCTCCCAGACGAAGAAATACATGAGCATCTATTATTTACATCATTCTGGGTTGGACAATAGACAATACTTTAAAATATAGGACTATTCTAGACCAATCAGCCATTCATGTGAACAACTTCAGATAAAATCAAGTGTCCAAAACCTAGATGAGGGGGTTCATCTAGCCAATACTCATGTATGAAAAAATATAGATGTTTCTAATTTGAAGCTATATTTTTTGTTCATCTGCTTGTTTTGTTTTGGCGTGTGTATCTGTGTTTGTGTGTGTGTGTGTGTGTGTTATAAAAGAGAACTTCTAGGCCAGTCGAAAGTTTTATTTATCTTATTTAATGATTTAAAATGTTTAGCTCTAACTTGAGGTCCAATTTCTAATTTTATCATAGCAAGATATAATCAAAGAAAATTAACAGAAACAGTTAAATATGTTCTTGTTGATTAAAGGGAGAATGTTTTATGATAACCTGATATGACATTTTACCCAACAGAGTGAAATTTGTTGAGAAAATGCTGTACTGTAGTTGCTTCTAGTTTAGATATAAGAGTGGAGCAGGAGGAAACATAAGAAATAATGTAGATAACTTATCTCTAGACTGAACTGTCTTCTGTTTCTGGACAATAGTTTAACACTAGAAGAGGAAATGATGAAATCTACAAGCTTCTAACATTTTTATATTCAAAGTTGATGCTCAAATCAAGCCTCTTCTGTACTATGACTCTAATACTATAGAAAACAGTTATAATTCACAAAGGAAAAAACAATAACACTTTCAAGTTTGTCTTTTTCTTGATTAGTTTTCTTAAGTTTACTGCCGTTGTGTAGATGTTAATGGTAATGCCATTGATAGTAGATGGAATAATCTCAAACATATCCAGGAAAAAACCTGAGATAAGTTCCCAATTTCAGGTTATTTGGACTAATATCCAGGAGTGATGGCTTAGATTGTGTGATAGTTTGAATGATAAAAGCCCCTTTTTAGGCTTCTATTTTTAAATATNCCCCCCGAGAATTGTTTGGGAAGAATTAGAAAGTGTGGCCTTGTTGAAGGAAATGTGTCACTAGGTTCAGGCTTCAAGGTTTCCAAAGACTCCTGTCATTCCAAGAGTTCTGCTTGTGCTTGTAGGTCAAGATGTAAGATAGATGTTTCTTTACTCTGCTATCATGAGCTTAACCTTCTGAAACATAAGTGAAATTAAAGGTTTAATTCCTTGGTCATGATGTTTTATTACAACAATACAAAAGTAACCAATACAGGCTTCCAAGTTAGAAACAGATCCTGGTACATAAAGAGAAGGAGCTATAGAGGTTTGTATGTCTGAAGAACAAATGTTCCTCAACTACTCCAGATGCAACACTTGCTTAAACAGCATAAAATAGAATAGGCTTCAACTAACAACCCATTAGACTCCATGGGGAAATAGGAAGGAAACTAAATGGCTTCAATAGATGGCTTTAGTGCTTTGGTTGCTTATTTGTGGTTTTGGTCCCTTTAGTTTTCCTCTTAACTACACACTATTATTTATATTTTATTTTAAAAACTAACATTATAGATTTTAATTTGTATTCCTTTCATAATGCTTAAATTATTTTTATATCCTTTTTTAACTTTACTGTACAACCAACATTGTTTTGTGTTTGGTTTTGCTTTGTGGTGGTTTATTTGCTTAATCTTTTCCTCTTTTCCTTCCAGCTTCCTTACATTCTTCTCTGATCTTCTGCTTGTATCCTCCTTTATTTAACCAGGTCAATCCTTTTGTTTTTCTTTTCCCTACCCTCTTTCTTTATTTTAGTCTCCTATTATTTCTACTTTTAGATTAAATAACTTTTATGTTCATAGTTCATATGAATTTTTTCATTCTCTTTTTTTATAATCATGGGAATAGTAGTTGGTTTAATCAATCTAAAGTGTGTATCTATATCGGGTTTCTTTTAGTGTTGTTGCTATTAACCAGCTGTTTTTCTTCTTTGAGTGATGTTAAGGATTGAGATCTTCAGTTAGGGGGATTACTTAGAAGACTCCCAAATAAAACTGGAAGAGATATTTGTCTTCACAGTTATTTTAATCATGAGTTCCCTTGATTTTATAAATAGTGTTTCATAAAATTTAATAGTCTGAATTTTATAAACATCTTGTTAAGAGCATTTATTCCTAATCTATTTTTATATTCTGGTTAATGAAATTTAAATTGCATACTTATCTTCACTTTTATAATGTTCCTCCAATGCCATAAGATGATTAAATTACTATATGTTTACCATAAAATGTAGATACCATGAAAACTTGCTCAATTTTATTGTCTCATCGGAATAGCTTTCTTGTAGACTAATACTTTCAACATAGGATATAACAGCATCATTTGGCATTTGATATGATAGCTCACTCACATGATTCCAGTAGTTAGAAGACTAGGCAGGAGGATTACCACATGTCCAGACAGTCTAGTCTGCATAGTGAGTTCAAAGCTAACATGTGCTAGAGAATAAACCCTGCTTGCTATGAGAGAATAAAAGATCACATCAGCCAAAGCAATAATTGTACTTCTTTCTTCCCTGTTTGATTTTTTTTTATTCTTGCCCCTGCTGGAACATTTCAGCATAGTCTTGAACAGAAGGGAAGAAATTGTGAAGAAATTGCATCTTTGGGAGAAGCATCCACGGTTTTATCATAAATCATGAGGCTAGCTATGAGCTTTTCTAGATATTCCCTAGCAGCTTGAGGAAGTTTCACTCTATTTCTAGTTTATCAAGTATTTTTTTTATCATGAGTGGGTGTTGGAATTTGTCAAGTAGTTTGAAAGTAGAAGGATGAGGAAAGCTACACGAACTGTAACCATAAAAATGTGGATGTTAAATATAATAGTTTCTAATTCATGGCAAACAAAAACCAAGCCAAACAAAAATATTCACAGTGACAAGGGGTTATTTGGTAGGAGAAAATTACACAATAATATTACTGCAGAATAACAGAACACCAAAATACAAACTGACAAAACAGATAGGCAAAAAACAGATAATATCCAACAATAGATTTCTATCTTAATAGTTGATGCTCAATTATTACAACTAGGAAAAAGACAACAAAAAAGAAAACAATAAATTATACAAACAAACCTGCAGAACATGTTTCACAACAAAGGCCAAACATGCATTCTTCATAAATGAAAATGAGACTTTCTCCACAATACAACATATGTTGAAAACTTAATAAACTGTTTTGAAATATATTATCCAACAACAAAAGAATTAAATAAAAATAAGTAATAGAAATATATTGGATAAATATTTAAATTAAACAAAGCAAGTCTAAGGACTGTACAATTACTTGGAAACATATTATTTATGTCAAAAAATCACAGGTAGTGCTAACAAACACTTTTAAGTTAAACTGATATGAAAACATAACAAACAAAATTTGTAAGATGCAAGTACAGGAGTGCATAGGGTTTCATAGTTTTAAACACCTATATATAGAAAAAAAGATTATATTAGGCCAATAATTTAAGACAACCATAAAAAAAGAGAAAAGCAAGCAGAAAAACAAACAATAGAGACTAGGTATCAAATTATATAATAACAAATGAATAAAAATGGTAATTAATCAGAAATCAAGACTCATGAAAAGAAAATCTTTGATGACTTAAAAATATCTTAGAGAGACAGAGAGCATAAACCAGTAATATGATGAAGAAATTGAGATATTTACAATGCCCCATGCATAAATAAAACATAAAATGACCTATATACCAGTATGAGATAAACTATAAAACTATTATGCCAGCATTTATAAAATATCTAAGAATATTAATGAAAAAAATTTGAAAATATTGAGTAGAGAATTCTTAGACAAAACCCCAAAGCATAATTCACAATATGAAATATTGATAAATTAATTTCATCAAAAACTAAAAATTTACACTTAAATATATTTAAGAATCATTAAAAAACCATACCAGGACTAGGAAAAAAATACTTGCAAAATGCATTTAATGAAAAACCATATCCAGAATTCACAAACAACTATTACAGTTTAATTATTAGCATGCAAGCCAATTAAAAATTTGGTGACAATAATAGATATGTCATCAATATTATGCTAATAGCTAACAAGCACATAAATGGTGGCCAATATTAATAGTAATTAAAAAAATTGAAATTAAAGCAAGATACTTCTTTATACCTACTAAAATTGTTACATTAAAAAGGCATGTTAGAACAAATGTTAGTAAGATGAAGAGAAATTGGGACCCTCATGCTTCATTGATGATAATTGTCAAATGTTACAATACCTTTCATTAGCAGTTTGACAGCATAGCAGATAAATTCCAACATGGCTTCCAATAACATCTACCTCCAAGGCTTCACTTCTGTCATCAGCTCCCATAACAGTTGGCAGAACATGTGACTTTCTTTCAACAATAGACATAGTGAAGCAATACAGTTTCTAAGATTATATTTCTTAGAATTTCAGCTTTCTCCTGTTAGCCTTTTGTTTCCCTTGATGATATTTTTTAAAAATAATTATTGATGGAATAATCTGTTATTATATCTGTGCTACTTTATGGGGTTCACCTGATAAGGAAGTAAGGATGTTCTGGCCTGCAGACATCAGAACACTGATTTCACCATGCCAACAATCCATAGAAACTAAAGAAATCAATACTTAGATCTATAATCACCCCAAACCCCAGAAGCCAGCATTAGAACACAATCAATAACATCTGGGACAATATGTTTTCATCAGACCCCAGTTATCCTATCATAGCAGGCCCTAGATATTCCAACATAGCTAAAGCACACACACAAAAAAAAACTTAAAACCAACTAAATGAAGCTGATGTTTCTTAAAAAGAAATGAATAAATCTCTTAAACAAAATAGAAATATCAAAAAAAGGATATCTCATACCAGCAACTTAACAGCACATCTGAAAACTCTAGAACAACAACAAAAAAACAGACACACCCAAGAGACAGGAAATAATCAAACTGAGGGCTGAAATTAATAAAATAGAAACAAAAAATACAAAGAATCAATGAAGCAAAGAATTGTTGCTTTGGGAAAATCAAAAAGATAGATAATCCCTTACTGAATGTAATTAAAATGCAGAGAGAGAATATCCAAATTAACAAAATCATAAATGAAAATGGGGGCAAAACAACAGAATAAATCCTGATAATCATAAGGACATACTTTTAAAATCTGTACTCCACCAAGAAAAACAGGGCTGAGCCAGCAACCTAGGCCAGAGCAAGCCTGAGACCACAAAACCACAAACTCCACAGGAGCAGGACTATGCTAGTGACCTAGGCCAGAACAGGCCTGAGACAGACAGTGAACTCAACAGGAGCAGGAACAGATCTAGACTAGGGACATTTACAAAAACAGGACTGACCTAGCAACCTAGGTCGGAGCAGGCCTGAAAGAGCAAACTACACAGGTGCAGGTACAAGGGAGCAATCATTGAGGGAGTAGGCCTGAGTTAGGCCTCTGTGGGCCCTGGAATGATTCTTGGACCTCCAAGGGAGTAGGCAGGAACCAGAGACCTCTGCAGGTCCAGGTGTGAATCTGGAAGCTCTGAGGGAATAGGCCTGAGCCAGGCCCTCTGCTGGTTCAGGCACACCTAAGTCTGGGACCTCTGCAGAAGTAGATCAGAGCCAGAGACCTTTTCAGGACCAACCCCAAGCAAGGGACCTCCACAGGAGTATATCCAGACCAGGAGCATTTACAGGACTGAGTCAGCAACCTAGCTGGAGCAGACCTGAGACAGCAAACTCCACAGGAGCAGAACAAAACTCAGGTGCACAGAGTGACCTCCAGAGTGACCAAAGGGATGACTGGAACTGTTGCACTGACTGCACCACAAGGAACAACCATCTGAACCTTGGATCCTTTGTCACCTGGAAGACTGATCAACATAGTCACAGACAGCCCAACTACACCAATCAGAGGAAAAGATGGGTAGACAAGGTAAGAACACACACAACGCCACAAAGAGCAACACAACATCAGTAAAAACTGGTGATCCTACAACAGCATGACCTGAACAACTAAACAAAGGTGAAGCAGAAGAAAATGACCTAAAAAATAACTTTAGGAGAATGTTGAAGCCCTTAAAGAGGAAATTAAAAAATTCCCTCAAAGAAGTGGAGGAAACGACAAACAAAATAATTGGAAGATATCAACAAGTCCCTTAAAGAAAACCAAGAAAAAGCAATCAAACATATGTGAAAGAAACAATTCAAGACTTGAAAACTGAAATAGAGACAATAACAAAAAACACAAGTCAAGGGAAACAGAAATATAGAAACAGAAATCATGAGAAAACTATCAGGAACCACAAATACAAGCATAAACAGCAGAATACAAGAGAAGGAAAAGAGAATCTCAAGTGCTGCAGATACAATAGAGGAAATAGACTCATCAATCAGATAAACCATTAAATCTAACAAAAGCTTAACACAAAATATCCAGCAAATATGGGACACATAAAAAGACCAAACATAAGAATATACCTTCCTCTTAGCACCTCATAGAACATTCTCAAAAATTGAATACATATTCGGAAACAAAACAAACCTCAACAGATACAAAAAAAAATGGAATAACCCCATGTATCTTATCGATTACCATGCCTTAATACTATAATTCAATAGCATCAATAATTCCAAAAATTCCACAAACACATGGAAATTAAACAATACTCAGAAAGAAATAAAGGGAAAAAATTAAAGACTTCCTAAAATTCAATGAAAATGACCACACAACATACCCAAA
>LOEQ01007151.1:40979-56368 GCA_001685075.1 Bramus lutescens | reverse complement strand
AAGACAATCATCAGGTCATATTCCAAAAATCTCTACTCCACAAAATTGGAAAACAAAGGAAATGAACAACTTTCTGGATAAATATCACTTACGAAAATTAAATCAAGACCAGATAAACAAATTAAGTAGACCTATAACTGCTAAAGAAATAGAAACAGTCATAAAAAGTCTCCCAACCCTAAAAAAGCCCAGGACCAGTTGGCTTCAGGTCAGAATTCTACAATATTTTCAGAAAAGAACTAATACCAATGCTCCTCAAATTGCCTCCACACAATAGAAACAGACACAACATTGCCAAACTCTTTTAATGAGGCTACAATTACCCTGATAGCCAAACTACATAAAGACATTTCTAAGAAATAGAATTGCAGACCAATCTCACTCATGAACATTGATGCAAAAATACTAAATAAAATGCTGGCAAATAGAATCCAAGAACACATCACAATCATCATCCACCAAGATTAAGTTGGGTTCATCCCAGAGATGTAGGGATGGTTCAAAATACAAAAATTTGTCAACGTAATCCACCATATAAGCATACTGAAAAATAAAAACTACATGATCATCTCATTAGATGCTTGCAAAGCTTTCAACAAAATACAACATCCCTCCATGATAAAGGTCTTAGAGAGAGCAGGGATACAAGGAACATACCTAAACATAATAATGTAATATACAACAAGCTACAGCAAACATCAAACTAAATGGAGAAAAACTCACAGGGATCTCATTGAAGTCAGGAACAAGACAAGGTTACCCAACTCTCCTTTTCTATTTAATATAATTCTTGAGGTCCTAGCTAGAGCGGTAGGGCACCAAATGGAGATCAAGGGGATACAAGTCAGAAAAGAAGAATTAAACTCTCACTATTCACTGATGATATGATAGTTGCATAAGCAACCCCAAAAGATCTACCGAGGAACTTATACAACTCATAAACACTTTCAGTAATGCAGCAGGATACAAAATTAACTCAAAAAAATAAGTAGCTCTCTTTACATAGATGATAAAAGGGCTGAGAAAGAAATTAGAGAAACATCACCCTTCACAATAGCCACAAATAGCATAAAATATCTTGGAGTAACTCTAACCGAACAAGTGTAAGACCTGTATGACAAGAACTTAAATCTTTGAAGAAAGAATTGAAGAAGACATCAGAAAGTGGAAAGATCCCCCATGCTCTTGGGTAGGTAGAATTAACATAGTAAAAATGGCAATCTTATCAAAAGTAATCTACAGACTCACTGCAATGCCCAGCAACCATGGTTGGGGTATATTTTATGAAAAAAGAATCTATTTTCAATTTTAAAATGAAACAAAACAAACAGACAAAAACTAAATATTATCATCCACTCCATGAAGATGGCTGCAGATTCTCCCTAGCAAGCTTAAGGTAAGAGAAGATGACAGTCCTAGTCAATCCATTGATGGAAACTTTATGAGTGACCCTGAGGCAGAGAATACAGCTAAAACATGCTGTCTCCTAACCACTAAAAGGTAAGAGAACATAACTAGGCGCTTCTTTAAGCCACAAAGTTTCTAGTTGGTGTTTCACACTGAAGGATAACTGAGATGGGTAGAAAAGGCTGACCATAGGCTGGTCATGCTGTCTCCAAATTCCGACCCCAGACACACATAAACTTGGGGAAATTAAAACATACATTTGCTCAAACACTTAGCCACAAATATTAGTAGCAAAATTATGTTTTAAAGCTAGAAACTGAAAAATATAGTTATTCATCAGCTGTAAATGAATGAAAATAAAATATATCCATTCTCTATTTTATTACACCTCCATTAAAATAAACTTTATTGTGTCTTTAATGAGTCTCAAAAATATTAAGCTAAATTAAAGCTACATAAAAAGGCTATATGTTGTAAGATTCTTTTTATATGGACTATTCAAAAAAATGGAGTCTCTTGAAAGGAAATGATTAATGGATGCCTAAGGTAAAAAGGGGGAGTGGCACTGAACTAGCATTTATAGAGTGGTGGAAATGTTCTCAACTGACTGGTAGTGATAGCCAAGCAGTTTTACAAATTGATAAATATCAATTATATATACTTATTGGTGAGTGATATTACATATATAAATTTATTTCAATTAAATATTTTTGAAAATCTCAAGGAGATCCTACCTAAGAATTATTCTGGCTCACTAGTCATTGTGTTCCTGAAACACAAAGCAAATAGAAGATTTAAGAGATCCTACACTTCATCATGATATCAGGAACTCCAGCACACAAATCTGAATCTCCCATTCTTTGGATTCTTTAAACATCTGAAAAGAAAAATATCATGGTAGTCTCCATATATATATATATACTTGATGGAAAAGAGCCAGGTCTTGAAGAAAAGCCAAAATTGATAGAGTCTAGAATGAAAAGCATTAGAACTTAAACAAAAAATAAGGAAAATGAGATACAAATGAGGGAGATAAGTTTATGAGATTATATAGAAAATAGAAAAGTACAAGTAAGCAATATAGTACATATACAAAATGTAGTTTTTCCTTATTTTTGTGTTGCTTTCTTACTGTTTTATGTTTTGAGACAGTGTTTCTTTATGTAGTCCTGGCCATCCTGGAACTCACTATGTATACCAAGATGGTCTCAAACCCAAAGAGATCCACCTGCCTTTGCCTCCTGGGCTCTTGAATTAACTAACAGATGTGCACCACCATACCTAGCAATAACGCATTTTTTCAGCTGTAAAGGATCCCTCTTTTCATTTGTTTTTGTGTTGTATATGAAGGTCATTTTACCTATAGTGAACTGGGTATGGTGAACTGTAAGGAATGAACTCACATTTCCTAGTCTTGTCTGTTCAATTCTTTCCCTATTCTCCCTCACTATTTTTCCCTTCCCACTTCATGTGCACTACTTTTAAACCCAGTTTCCATGCCTGTATGATCTACTGGAGAACAGGTAGATTCTCAGGGATCACATCTTCGAACAAAACTGAGTCTACCTTCACCAGTAGTCACCAACTGCCAATAGCTTCTCAGCTAGGAGTGGGACAATATGACTTCCTCCCCATCCTTGAACTTTCTCTGGCTTGATTTTGTGCATGTCATGAACATGCAGTCACAGCTGCTATAAGTTCATGTCTTCCAAAGTCCAGAAAACACATTTTGCTTCAGTTATCCAATCTCTCTGGTTCTCAAAATTATTCTGGCTGCCTGCCCTTCCATACTGATGCTTGAGTGTGGGAGCAGGAGGTGTGAGATAGATGTTCCATTTAGAGCTGATCAATCCTCAGTCTCTTATTATCTTCATGTTGACCAGAAGTAGGTCTCTGTATTAATGACTGCCTACTGCCTACTAAAAAATAAGCTTTTCTACTGAGAGTTTACAGAGAGACTAATTTGGGAATATAAATATAAGTACCTATGGGGACATTTAATGCTATGTTGGTTTAGTAACTTCTTTTTGTTTCTAAAACAGGGTCTCCATGTGCAGCTCAAGCTCGCCTGGAACTTGTGATTCACTCTGCCCCGCCCCCCAGAGCTAAGATTATAGGCATACACTGTCATGCCTGGAAGAAAACAATAGGATCCTTAACAAAAATTTGTCTTCACAGGTAGAACCTGTGTAATCATCATAATCAATGTCTTCTCCGCTCAGTAAATATTTACTGAGAAATTACTGCACACAATGTAAATCTTGGGAATATGTCTGAGTATAACCATGCCATCTCACCAGGCATAAACACTTCAAAGTGGCAAGATTATAAACAGGAGAAATGTTCTCAGACAATGCTCATCCTGTTGTGTTCCATCTTTACTCATTTATATAACAAAATAAAGAAAGACTTCAGTGTGACTTTTCCTGCAAGTTTATCCAAGAAACCAAAGGAGCAAAGAGAGATGCAGAGTGAGAACTCCCTTTTTTCTCGATTCAGAATTGGAACTTAGCCATCCTATAAGGTCAGTGATCATAGAGCTAAGTGCTAATTGTTGATATGTTTCTGAAACACATCTCAGAAGCACTGCCAGTGGCTAGCAAAGTCTATGCTTCTATTCCAAAGACAAAGCAATGTAGAGTGCACCCCTGTTGTGGAGAAACAGAAAGCATAGTCTTTGGTGTTATGCTTTAAAACACAATTTTAAACTTTAGAGTCTTGATGTGTTCTTGTCTTCACATTCTGTGTATAAAGAACAGTTATAATGAGGACATTTATTTAATACTGTAATCAAATTGTTGGCATTAAGACTGAAGAGCAATATCCATGGCCTTATCATTTTGGTGTCCATGAAGTCAAGTATCCTGTTCTGGACAGGGTTTCAATACTTCCCATTAACAGCCTATGCACAATCAAATGATTTTAAACATCCATGAATTATTTGTGGAATTTGGGATAGTAAGTAATTTTAAAGAAAATAGTAGTCACAGTCTATAAGGAAATCTACTCTTGACTACTAAGTTGAATTGGAGGAATGCACATGAGATTAAGAACTGCTTATAGTGCACAATCCAAGCTGAGGGAAGCCAGAGATGACTACAAAGAGGGTAGTTATAGCTCTAAGCAAAGCTTTCGAGAACTTGAAGCAGACTCAGAACT
This sequence comes from Bramus lutescens, assembly GCA_001685075.1. Lineage (NCBI taxonomy): Eukaryota > Metazoa > Chordata > Mammalia > Rodentia > Cricetidae > Bramus > Bramus lutescens. Next base: position 51,802 of record LOEQ01007151.1, on the reverse strand, counting down.
TCTCACCTTAATTGGTTTCTATACAAATATACATAGAGCCCATCTGTCTGTCTGAATGCAGAATCTTCTCTGTTTGGGCTAAAACTTCATCTTATTCCTGACTTAACTATATAGATAGATACATGAGAAAGTTTTGTTCTGCTATATTGGAATGTCACAGTGTGACTAACTCAAGCCTAAAATAGAGAACAATGTGAAAGCCTGTGAATGTGACATTCAACTTGAAAGCCTCTTGGGAATGCTAGAACTACGGAAGTGAAGGGCGGAGCTAGATATGCCCACAGACTGCTGGTGCTGACTTTATCATGTCAGGGTTGCTTAAGGAATTTTTACAGACAACTTTTTCCCTCCAGTTCATTTTTACTCATCTAATTTAGCTCTTTAAATTAAAATTTTGATAAAGCGTTTGTAAAGCTGCACATCTTCTACATTAATTCTTCCTGGTAGAAGAATTCTTCCAGGATGGGCAATTTTTGAATCATTGGCATTCCTGCTTGGCTTTGAATAAGAAGGGCAATTGCTCTTGTTTTAGGCAAAAGGATAGAGGAGAGAATGTAAATGAAGTTACTGTAAATAATGAACCACTTCTGTTAATAAAAACAGTCACACATATATTTTACATAGTAAAATAAAAGATTTAGGCTGGAATAAATAATATGTAATTCTGTCTTCTAAATATAGGCACTGGTTAAAAATAATCTCCTTTTCTTGACCTGACTTCTGTCTTTCGGCATTAACTTGTGAATTATTCAATATTAGTATGAATCCTACCAAGTCAATTCAATCCAAATTCTCACCTCTGGTATCTGCCTAGCAGTGTCTACCTAATTGGGTTCCCCTCCTTTCCCCACGCTCCAGGTGATGTCATAGCAGCCTTATCTGTCTTCAGCAGGAAGGTTTCTGTTAGGTCTGTTTAGCCACTCACTATCTACACCAACCTGATCTTTGGGTATCAATTTCCACTTTCCATTGCTGTATTTACAATTGAACCCAATCACTTCCCCTCACTGCAAAAACCTAATGCACTGGGTGGCTAAACCTATTCTAATTGTGCAGAGGAAAGTCTGCCATGTTGTGCCATTCTTTCACAAATAAAACAATACTATTTTTTAAAAACCCCTAAAACTGCATGGAACCAGCTCTTCTGCTTCCCACATTCCCACAACACACAGTTCACCATTGTTTTGTATGAACAGTAATAAGAGGACTCTATTTGCTTCCTGTTAGAATTGAACCCCTAGCAGTGAACATTTATTCTGATGGAGAGCTATGCAAAGACAATTTATCAGATTGCTTATCTTCTTAAATTTCTGAAATGTGTCCATTAAAACAGCCTTGTGGTGCAAGAATCACTAAATAGCCTTAGTAAATGATAGGGAAAATAGCAAGCTGTAATGAATAAAACAGATGACCTTTCTAACACATATTTAATTGTATCCTAATCCATCTATCACTTAGAATGCTTTTGGTTTTAATGTATAAATGGATGTTGGCTAGACCCAGCACCCACTGTAGACAATGTGAACATGTCTCATTTGAGGAAATGATTGGAGCATGGCTACAAATGAAGGGGAATAAAATGACTAATGCTACAAGTAAAACTGTGCTTACAGATCATGAATAAGGACAAAAGGTCCTTGGGGAATAGGCTAAGATACCTGGAATCATAACTGTATACCCTATGCTGGGATAGAATTTAAATTATCCTTCTTGTTTAGACTCTCTCAGTTCCACATTGCTGAGTTCTGGGAATTATTAGTATTATTACTTCTAAACTTATTTTGTTTAGATTGCATATAACATTTATTACTCTTACTTTCCTTTAGTTAGCATAGGATAATAAGTTTCATTATGATATTCTGCATGCTTATCGCCAAGTTTTGCAGATATTTGACTCATGTGCTTCACATTTCTTCTGACTGCACATTTCCCCTTACTCTAGCAAATAGCTCCATATCTTCATATATATAATTTATAAATTTATGTAACATATTATATATAATTTAAAAATATATTTATTCCACAATAGATAAAATGGGATGATCCCCAGGGAAACAGGAGAATTTAAGAATAGATGCATCTGAATTTTGCTTTTGGAATTAGCAAGTTATTTACTTGCTTCATCACAGAAAGTAAATCACAGGTAGTAAATTAACAATCTCAACAATAAGGTCTTGAGGTTACATTTTGTGCCAAGAGTTATAGTAGGATCTCTATTTAAATCTTTCACTAATTTCTTGCATGTATTATGTGTTAAAGAATAGTATAATTATCTAGTCACAGAAAATGCTTCTTGAAGCAATATCTTGTATTTTAAAGAACTTTGGATTACAATCTAGGAGACTTGTAATTAAAGTGTAGCCAATTCCTCTTGGACTTGGTCTTTCCTATAACTTTGGAAGCAGTATAATATACTAAGCAAGAAAATTAGAATATAAACATGGTTTCACCTCTTACATTATTAATTGAACCTAGTCTTTAAAGTGTTTGAGATTATATTTCCTTGTTGATAACATTTTGTCCTTGACTTCTTGTTTCAAGTTGCATTATGCTATCAACTCAGGGTCTGAAGCATGAAAAACAGTCATGGCATATGCCATTCATGATACAGGATTTCCACTTCTGGATATGTTAGAAGAATCTATTACCCTCTACTCATATTTTCAGAGTTCCTAAAAGGGTCTTGATAGACTTACCAGAGGAAAACAGATCTCTTCCACAGTTAGTCATTTCTCCTGTGGCCAACGTATCTGAATTGACTTGACATACAAGTCCACCCAACATGATATAGACCGTCCTTTATACTGAGAAATTTGCATGTGGAAATCATATATATAATCAAATCTTGGAGGTAACTGGGTCATTTTCAAATATGTACAATGAGAAGGCAGTGTACATGAGCCATTTTCAATAGAAGGCATAAACCTTGAAGAATACACAGTCAGCGTCTGTACAGGATGGTTTTTAAGATCACTACTTATACCAAAACTCCATGAATGCCCAAGGCTATTTCATAGAACACAGTATTTCTATATATCCAGTACATACTCTTCTGTGTGTTTTTAAATTCTCTATATATTTCATGTAATATCTAATGCAATGTAAATGGTGGAATAATGACAGAAAGAAATGGCCATATGTGGTTGGTACAGATGCAAGATTTTTTAAAAAATATTTTAATCCATGGTTGTATGGTTGACTAAACTCATGAACACAAACCCCAGATACATAGAGGGCTGACAGTATTTAAATAGTAGGTACCTTATGAAGTATGACTGATCTTTAACATCTGAAGCAAAGCCTAGCTAACTTGGGGTATGTTTGTTATCAGAATGATGAACAGACACTGAGTAGACAGCCGATAAACCATGTAGCTACTACAATAAAGCACCTTTCCCAAACTGAGAAGAATGCAGATAGTAATACCATGTACATAGGAGTACTTATGGAGAAAAATGAGCTAATTGTAAAAGGAATGCATGACCTTTTGTATGAAGACAAAGCAAGGCTTCCTCTGGGGTTACACATTAACAAGAAACTATATTGATAACAAGGAACAATGCTGGAATGACCACATGACCTCATCAACAAGTTCAATCCACAGAGGACTCATAATTTGCAAGATGCCACAAAAAATTAATGAAACTGACAATAGCTATTCCTGTTCGCTTTGAGTGTATTTTTTCTTTATTTCTTTCACATAAACAAATTAGCTATAATAGTATGTCAGATGATGTGTTCAGTTTCTACAGGACTTCTAATTTGCAGCGTTGTCAGCTGAAGACCAATCAAATCTGTCCAGAAAACATGCTCTGAGATGCTGCTTCAGCCTCGGTGGTGTACTTCTGGCCTCTGAGTGTTAGCTAGTTTACTTTCTGCCTAGGGAGTCAACCTTCCCTTTATCTCTAAAGGGATGATTTCATTTTCTAAAAATAGATGTAGCATGGTGTCAAGCCAGAGGTGAGAATCCAGTGTACTAGTATAATTTTGATGATTTTGTGTACGTATTAGAAACTTCTGAGCATAAAGCATCAATGTTCCTCAGTTAGCTGATGAAGTTGAAGACCATGGCATACTTTAGAACTTGATAATATTCCTGTCTGTCATCTACTTTCAAACACTGGGCTGCTACTGACATCTAAACACAAATAGTGTGACTGGTGTGCCTGTCCCTACATATAAGGGAGTCATTTAAGGGACAGGTAGGAATAACAGATAAATTTATATCTATAAAATAGTACTGGCTTAAAGTATTGTTTCCCTGAGTTATACATCAGACAGGTTACTGACACCTTTGCCTGAGAAGTAGATCATTAAACATAGAATGCCATGCCTGGCAGATAGCAAGAAAAAGGGAAAGAAATTTCCCATTCCCCCCTCCTGCCAGTCTCCATTGCCACTATGTGTCATATAATACTCCTTTATTGATATTTTATTAAGGACACAAACAAAAAAGGGGGACTGTCTAGACAGAACAATTTTTTGAACAGTTTTAACAGTGAACCAAATCCTTCACAGCTGGCATTCCTCTTTTAACCTGAAGAAGACATATGCAATACTCTGTAGAAAAATTAATGTTATAATCCAAGATAATCTACAAATGTTAAAGCAAAAAAGCAATTTCAATAGACTTTGATACCAAGTGACTGCCTATAGTTGCTTATCAAAATCTTCACTTATACAATTAAAATTTAGTTTGCCGTCACAGCTTTCCTCCAAACTACTAGTTTGTAGATTTGCCAATACTTCTAATTTAAAAAATTTACATGTTCTAAGAAATTACTTGGATACAACCAAGGTTTTAAAGAGGTGAATAGGTCCAGCCAATGGCATTGTGATNTGGATACAACCAAGGTTTTAAAGAGATGAATAGGTCCAGCCAATGGCATTGTGATCATGACAGGCAGTCATGGCTTCCTTGGTAGGCTGCTTGGAGTAAACAGCCATCTCTGCTAACTCATGCCTTGCAGCAGTATGCTCAAAAATTAACTCAAATGACTGTTTTAGTGTGCTTATTTCATCTCTGTTTCTGCAGCACCAAAGGCCCTTCTCTGAGCCACAATCACCTATTGCTGCAGAGATACCTGTTTTTTCCAACAACCTTTCAAAATGGGAAATCTAAATGCTGTTTTTAGGATTTGGTATTTATTGTCAGTCTTCGCTGAGGAACTGCCTGTGTGCCAGAATGTGTGAACATACAAGTTTTGATGTTGAAAGTTCGGGAATAAAAGAACAGTGTTTGTTCTAAACGCAGTGGCATGTTCCCCTGTGAATGTTTCATTGAATGCCTTGAGGGCAAAGTGTTAGAGTCCGGTGTCTCTTCTGCTACAACTCTGTTTGTTTTCTCAGCATTTTCTTTCAGTCCAAAATGTTGAGCATTATCTAAATTCAACATGGGCGCTTCCACAATTTCCCTCTGAAATATGCGGGGAGTAAAATTAAAGTTGTTCTTGCCTAGACCCACTGACACATGATATTTAAATTTAAATAAAATGTGTAATGCTGGGGATCACAACATGTAAAGTCTTGAAGTGGGCCCCAGGATGCTTTCAAAGGCATTTACCACATTCTTTCACCCACAGTCTTCTTTAGGCTTTTCCATGCTCTCACCGAAAGCTTAGACGGCAGTTTAGCCAACCATGATATTGAATGGACAATGGAATTCTGTTTATTGTTGCATAAAAAATCATGCTTTGTTTTGTTTATTTCCCTCAGCATTTCATGTAAGCTGCACTACAAGAAGTGATAGAGCTATGAGCAAGGACATTATTGCTTGCTTTTCATTATAGATTTAGATTCCTCGCTTCACAGTGATTTGCAATAGGTTTCATGGTTAAGACTTAATGAGTAAGCAAGGCTCCCCTGTCTATAGAAATGACTCATGCTCATGAGTTATATAAGCATTACTTTGAAAGAGGCAATAGAGAGGAAAAAACAGCTTGGCAACTGACGAAAAGAATAATTGGTCAGGTTTGGGTTTTCTGTTTAAAGGCGAAATCTAAGGACTAAGGGAATGTGATGAAGGACATGGTGTTAAGGAAAAGAAAAATTAAGGGGCTGTCATAGTTTCAAGTTGGTGGTACATTCCTTCCAATGTGGTACACTCTCCCTGCAATGTTTAAAAAAAATCTAGGAGTTTTTAGATGCTCCTGGATGGCCGTGGAAGTTCTTTTATCATGACAAAGGAAAAAAGCAACATTGGAATCAGAAGGCTACGAGGAATATCTCAACACTGGATTAAATAAATGATGCTGCAGCCAGACCTAAAAGGCAATTATGCCTGCAGTTAAGGCAGTCAGTAAGGAGGGCCGTCACACACTGTCTATGCCAAGATGACTTGCTGGAAGTAATACAGGCCCAGGTCTTGTTGCAGTGAATACCAGCCAGTCTCCACCAGGAAAACTGTCGTGCTCCCAGCTTCTGTGATGGCCCACCATGCTGATGCATCCCAGGAGCTTTTTTCTCAAACTGGAGAAGAGAGAGGCAGGGAAGAGCAGTAGGAAAAAAAAACAGGAAGACTAACAGTTTGGTGAGAATACTTCAAGTCTAACTAAACAGATTCTTAAGATAGGAAGAAAGTTACCTTAAGCTAGCAAGAGTTTGCTGGTGTTTTTCTGTTTCTTTCATCAGCAATAGGAAAGAACTACAGGAACCTAAAAGAAGTTACACTTTTTTATTAGAGTCCTATATAACTTATGTACTTTGCTATAATTGTAGTTTTCTCTCTTTCCTTACACAATTATATCTATATGAGATGCACGCATCTCATTACTAGATGCAATTACACATCTAATTTTAACTGATAGTTCAGTCATGGTATAGGACATAAGTTTGTTATACTTAATATCAACAATATTTCTTTCTATTTATCTTTTATTAAAAGTAGATTTTTTCATACAGTATTTTCTGATTACTCTTTCTTCTTCCTCAACTCCTACAAGATCCTCCCCAGCTCCCTCCCTACCAGGATGCACAGTTTTCCAACTTTCTGTCTCTTGCTGGAAAATGAACAGGCAGCTAAACAATAAAAATAAAATAAGATGAAACAAAACCAAAAAAATTTGCATAGAAAAACAACAACAAACAAACAGGAAAAAAAAGAACCAAATAAACATCCAAAAAATAAATATTGATGCAGAGACATCTACATTCACAGACACAGGAATCCTATTTAAAAAATTACAAAGCCATAAACTACAATGTATGTTCAAAAAAACTTACAAGTTTAAAAAAATGTGCTGAAAAAACATTACGAGAAAAGAACTTCCAAGGATGCCATTGAGTACATTTGTTTTGGCCATCTGCTGTTGAGTATGAGTCCTGCCTTTAAGTTGCAATGCCAATGAGATTCTGTTGGAGAAAACTAATTCTTCATTTGCAACTGGTTATCAATTGGAAAGAGCTCCTGGATTAGCGATGGCATGTAAGTCCACTTCTTCTCCTGGTGCTGTGGTGCGGACCTGAGCAGGCTGTTTGCATGCTGCCACAGTCCCTTCGAGTTCATATATGTGATGGTTCTTCTGTGTTTAGAAGGCCTTATATCCATGGTGTCCTCCATCCCCTGGTTCTTATAATCCTTTTCATTTTCTTATCTGTCTCCCTCCAGCCTGTCTGGGCTTCTCTCAAATGTATAACAACTAGAACCATGCAGACAGGCTGCACAGAGAGCACAGAGAGCAGGTGTACAATTTCATGATACGCTGTGGTTTCCACACTCAATCCACAATTTTCCTCATGTTATAGGATGCCTCCATTCTCAAGTCCCTTCACATCTTTGAATTTTTCATGCTGTTCCTTCTCTGGGAGTCACTGTGTAAATGCTTCTTAAACCTTACATTTTTTTCCTTGCTTTTTCCTGCATTGCTTGGACAATCCTCATTGTGGTGTCAATCCCAACCTGAATATCATTTCTAGGTATGTTCCTAATTTACGTATGTTTCATATAAGTTTTTTTCTCTTTTGTTTTGCTTGAGATAAGCTCTCATTATGTAGTCCAGGCTGGCTTTGAACTCATATCCAGCCTGCTTCCAGCTTATGTTCATCTGTATTATAGACAGAAACCACCATGTCTAGCCAATATGGGTTTTTTAAACACCCTAAACTCTCCCTACTATCATAACATGATTTTTCTGTAAATAGAAACAAGTAAATATAAAAATACATGAAGTGAAAAACAGAGAAACAAAATATTTGGAAATGGTAGTTGAGACTAGGGAATGACTAAATGATATCAATTTACCTCATATGCGTATCAATGAAGCATACGGAAGTAGGGACAGAAAACAATGGAAAATTATTTTGAAATGTAATAGTTGAAACATATCTTAATTTGATTAAATACAGAATTTATGTTACAAAGCTACTAGAAAAAAGAAATGTAAAAACTGTGGTGATATTTATCACAATAGAAATAATAAAGACAATGTTAAATAGCAAATTTTGAAAGTGGTAAGAAAGAAGAACTCTGATCTAATCAATGATTGGATTCTCATCAGAAACTGTAGAGTGAGAATATAACATTAAAATGTTTTTTAATGTTAAATCAGGATTTTTAAGAACTCTGAATCTCAAATATTCAGGGTATTGTCTTTCCAAATTGAAGGCAAATTAAAGGTATTTTAAGATCAGAGAAAACTCTGAAGGGTTACAAAGAGCACAGTTGTACCACAGAGATAACAGAGGTAATTCCTCAATATATATTCTAATGGGAATCCTTGAAACTACAAACTGAGTTCTGCCAGCCAGAAGGAGCAAGGAAAAATATTCTCCTACATTCCCCAGAGAAGAGATGACCCTGATAATGACTGGACTGCCGCTTACCAAGGTCCAGTGAGAAGTGGGAGAGGAAACACGTCCTTTGTGAGTAGAGAGCTTTCACAAGGCCCCAGGTTAAGACTGGACTATAAAAGCAAAAGTCTGTGAGCTGTCTGACGTAAATAACAGGGGTTACATGTAGGTGTTGCTTTGGTTCCACTAGTAGCCTGGCATGGTTGGCAGGGATAAGTGAATTGGTGGTTAGTAAAGGAAGGAGAACATTGGAAGTGTTGGAGGTAGAGAGGAGCTAGAAGGTTTCCAGAAACAGCTGTCTTTGATAATGGGTTTCTTAGAAGCTTGAAAAGAAGGACAGGTTTCTTCAGTTACTCAACTCAATTTAAGGTATGTTGTAAAAGCTCTGATCATCACTAAGGCTCCTTACAGCTCCAGCTGTGGTAATATTAGGATCAGGTATAGTGGTGAGAGTCAGCACATTTACAGAGAAGCTGAACTCATCCTTCACCAACACCAGGGACCTAACAGAGACAGTTTGTCTGGATTGAGAATCCCCCCCCCAAAAAAAAATGTGAACCACCAAAGGCAATAACAACAAATCCGTTCTTGCTTAACCGAGAATTCCTCCTGCCTAAAAGTCCTGCGAAGGCTTTGCCTGAAGAAGGTACTTCATTTGATGATGTCATTTCCATTTCTAACAGCCTAATGCTAACCCTATCTTGAATGTGTCATTTTTGAACATTCATGAAAGCTATAAAAAGACATAAATATATCAACATTCTGAATTTGTATGAATCTGGATGCATAGAGTTTTAGAAACAGGTTTTAATTGTCTCATGGAGAGAAAAGTACATAAAAAGAGCATAAAGACAAAAGCAATGGCATAATAATTTAAGTCAGATTTATATAATTTAAGAAACTTTATGTCTTCATAAGCTTTAGGTTTCATTTTGCACTGGAATTTCAGACAGAAAGGCTATTTGATATTTTTTTGAGCTTTCCCAGTAGAGGCTGATATTTGAATATAAAACTTAAAAGCAATATAAAAGAGAGAGAACACAACGATTAGTTCATTTGAGTCTGTTTCTATTGCTAAAGCAATGAAAAGAAAGGAAGATAATCATTTAGCAGGTAATATTCCAGCTGTTTATGACTGCTTTGGGTTCTGCAAAATGCTTTAAACAAAGGTTGTGAGTCCATTCATCCAGAAATCAGAATGTTCATTATTACCACATATATAGCATCATGGAGTGCTGGCTCAGAGTTAGAGTTTTAAAAAAATGCTTTCACTCAAGATCTGGTCCTCAAGTCAATTGAGTGAATCTAGTGAGAAACCCATTGCAACAATAACAAGTAAATGTTTATAAATGCAGTGTGGTAACAGGTAAATAAATTAATGATATGTTTATTTGCAATAAATGTTGAAGAATGAAATTAATAAGCTGTGGAAACTGAGAATGGTACATTCAAATCCTGCTCTGCAATTATAAGGTGCATAAACTTTGGCAAGTCAATTTCTCTCAACTCAAGCTACCTTTCCAACACACTGGTATAAAAATATTCAGAGTGTTCAACTAGACACTATCTACAAATATAGCAAATATGTATTAGAAAAATATACTTAAAGTAAAAAACATCCAGTTTGTTCATGTTGCATGCACTTCAAAGCCAAATACTCAGGAAGCTAAGACAATAAGATTCCAAGTTTCAGGACAGCCTGTTTTATATAGCAAGACCCTTTCTCAGAAAATGTATGGAAACCCCAGACCCATCTAGAAGTCTTGGCATAAATATTGAATGGGTGAGTTTTATTGCAGAGCATTGGAGCTTGATGCACTGCACATCAAAGGAAATCCATGAAGCGGCAGAAAGGAGTAAAAGATCCCAACAGCTAAACAGAAACCAGCCACTACTGTTACATGAGGGGCCTGCTTGTTGGGGTTTATTCCCTGCCCAGTACCCCACAGCTGGCAAGCCCCAAAGAAAATCACTGGCCCATCAGCTCAGTCTTCTTATTAGCTCTTGTAGCTTATATTAACCCGTTATTCTTATCT
>LOEQ01007151.1:23438-36049 GCA_001685075.1 Bramus lutescens | reverse complement strand
AGAGAGAGAGAGAGAGAGAGAGAGAGAGAGAGATTTATGCACATGAGTGTTTGGTCCAAATACCTGTATACACACACATGCAGAGGTCAGATAAGGACATCAAATCTCTCATTGAACTGGGAACTTGCTGTTGAAGCAATGCTGACGGACCAGCATGCTCCTGAGATCCGTGTGCCTCCATGTCCCAAGGATGGAGTTACAGCGACTTGTTTGGCTTTTTTATGTGAAGGCTGAGAATTTATACTTGTAGCTCATGCTCAGACAGCAGATATTCTTACCTACTGAGGCATCTTTCCAGGCCCTAGAAAATAAAGCTCAGTTGTTTAAGCCACCCCATTGGTACTTTCTTGTAACAACTTTTGGTAATGATGTACTGATGTTTTTCCTTGGCTACATTTTCTTACTCCCTGGAGCCACCCTCTTCTACTCTTCTCTTAAGCATCCCTCTGCTACAGTGATGCTCTGATGTGACCAGCATGCAAAGGAGACTTTGTTTTTGCAAGACACTGTGGAATAGAAATATGTTTCTCTCTCTATCTCCTCTCTCTCTTTCTCTCTCTCTCTCTTTCTTCTCACAAACTTTGATTTTACAATGAGAGATGGAAAATGATAGAAAAGTAAATGCAAATGAACAAAGTAACAAGAAAGATGGGATCGAAAAATAAGAGACAGAAAGAAAAAAGAAGGTGAAGATCTTCAAGAGAAATTTTCAAAGCAGTGTGCAGTTAGTCCTGGCTTAACAGGAGCAATCAGTGGAAGAGTGATTTGGGATTCCCCTCTGTATGCTATGAATATGTTTTATTGCCATTAGTTATTGAATAAGCTATTTTGGCCAATGGCTTAGTAGAGTAAAGCCTGATAGAAAATTTGAACAGAGATACATATAGAGAGTAGGTGGAGTCAGAGAGATGCCATGTAGCAGCCAAAGCTAAACCAACATATATATTTTAAAGGTATCTTTACTTCAATATTTGGGTCTAAGGATATGTTGCTTTGGAAAAGAGGTTCTACGTTTGTTTCCAAAGATGATGGAAACCTGTGGATTTCTTCCAGACTAATGTGGTTTGATCAAACAGGACCCCCTGAAGCAATGGCCCAGATGATCCAACATCCATGACAGCTTCAGGACTGCTGGCTGAGATGGACCTACCACATGAAAGACCTGATTAACAGTGCTCCCAGTCCACAAGATGTAGTCTAGAGAACAATGCCCAAATTTCCTAAATGATTGTTTATAAATTTTGTTTACATTTAAAGAGGGATATATGATATACTATAGAGATGAATACTTTGCATTGGTATGGATCTTGGTTTATATGTATATTTCTTCTCTTGATTAAAGTATTGTGTTTGTGCAGCTAATTTTAAAATGTAATATATATAATAGTCAAGCTTGTAGTCATGTTAGTTAAGTTTTCTAGATGTGCAGAGATATATTTCAGATGTATAGGTATTCTTCAAAGATTTCAAAGACTAACATAATATGGCATTTGAAATGTTTTAAGAAGCTTAGAACTTTTCATGACAATAAGACTCATCTGCTCCTGGCAGCACCAATCTACTTCAAGAGGATGATTGGCACCAAAGAGGTTCCTTATGGAGTTTGTTAGCCATCTAGGCAAGAAATTGCTCTTGCTTAGACTACTTGATGGTATGCTGTATAATCTGGGCATGCAAGACCCACAGAAAATGACTGCTGAACTTCCCTAAAGGTGAGACAGTCCTTCAGAGTTCCTGCTTCATGAAAGAGTCCACTAGACATTCTGCAGGATACATAAGAAAGTGGCTAACAAACTGCCAATAGAGGCAAAACAGGTTTTGAAATTTCTTGCTTCATGGAAAAGTCTGCTGGATACTATGAATCTATAGGCTGACAAAGGATGCCCCAATATTACAGAGGAACTTTGAGTGACTGTTTAGGCAACGAGATGTCTCTGTCAATTCTAGAGTTTTGAAAGCTGCTTACAATGCACTTCCTATCAACTTAGGTAATATTATTATATCCTTCTGGGATTTTTGATGGAGTTGAAGACTAGATAGTTATAATTATAGTTTTTCTTAGTTGTGACAAAGGATAAATTAGATATGAAACTTTAGACTCACAAAGATAAAATAGAAAATAGAATGAAAACTTCCTTTTTATTTAGACAGAAAAGGGAAGATGATGTGGAATTCCTCTCAGTATACTATGAATATGTTTTATTGCCATTGGTTATTAAAGAAGCTGTTTTGGCCAATGGCTTGGTAAAGTAAAGCCAGGTGGAAATTTGAACAGAGAGAGAGAGAGAGAGTAGGCAGAGCAGACAGAAGACNCTCCCAAGGTCCAAATGAGGAGCAGAAGGATGGAGAACATGAGCAAGGAAGTCAGGGCTGCGAGGGGTGTGTCCACCCACTGAGACAATGGGACTGATCCAATGGGAGCTGACCAAGGCCAGCTGAACTGGGACTGATAGAGCATGTGATCAAACTGAACTCTCTGAATCTGGCTGACAATGAGGGCTGACTGAGAAACCAAAGACAATCACACTGAGTTTTGATTCTGCTGCATGGACTGGCCTTGTGGGAGCCTAGTCTGTTTGGATGCTCACCTTCCTAGACCTGGATGGAGGGGGGAGGACCTTAAACTTCCCACAGGGCAGGAAACCCTGACTGCTCTTAGGGAGGGAGAGAGGGAGTCGGGGGAGTGGGAGGGAATGGGAGGAGGTGGTAATTTTTAATAAATAAATAAATTAAAAATGTTTTAAGAATTTAGACTTTTATTGACAGTGAAACATATCTGCACTAAAATTTACTTCAAAGAGGTTGATGGGCATTGAAGAAACTCCTTATAGATTTTGCCTTCCATGTGACAAGGCTAGCCTTTTGGGCAAGGAACTGATCTTGCCTGGACTGCTTTTTGGTATCTTGTATAAACTGGACATGCATAAAATGACAGATGAACTTGCCAAACGAAGGTGAGACAGTACTTCAGGGTTTCTGTTCCACCAAATAAGCTGCCAGACATTCTGAATGATGCAGAAGAAAGTGACTGATGAACTTTGCCATTATATGGCAGAAGAGATCTTCAAATTTCCTGTTCCACGGAAAAGTCTTTTGGATATTAGGGACCTGTAGGCTGAAGATCAATGCCCTAACATTACAGAAAAACTTGGGGTGACTGTTCAGGCAGCAAGATGTCTCTGTCAATTCTTAAGTTTTAGAAGTTGCTTACAATGCACTTTCTGTTTACTAATGTAATATTATATCCTTCTGGTATCTTTGAAGAGTTGAAGACAGATAGTTATAGTTTTCCATATTTAAGATAAATTAGATATAAAACTTTAGACTCACAAAGATAAAATAGATTATAGAGTATTTCCCTTAATTTGCCAAATGTAGATGGACTAAATATTTATTTTAGCTATAATTCTTGGTTGTTAACAGTTTTTATATGTATACAGAACTGTTAATGTAATTTTACTATGTTTAAGTTAAAACCTTCCTTTTTATTTTGACAGAAAAAGGGAGATGATATGGGATTGCCCTCTGTATGTATGTATGTTTTATTACCATTGGTTAATAAAGAAGCTGTTCTAGCCAATGGCTTAGCAGAATACAAACAGGCTGGAAGAGAGAGAGTAGACAGAGTCAAGGAGATTCTATGTAGCTGCTGAAGGAGACAGATGCCAGAATGCCATATTCCTATGAGTAAGCCAGAGCCTCATGGTGATTCACAGATTAATAGAAATGGGTCAATTTAAGATGTAAGAGTTAGCTAGAAATATGCATATGCTGTTGGCCAAATGGTGTTGAAATTAATATAGTTTATTAATGAAGGTCTGGGCAGCTGGGTCTTAATGTGCCAAGTGCTTGCACAGAAATTAGGTCAAACCCAACACAAGCTAAAAAAAAACTAGTAATTCAATATGTGCAATGTGGAAGCCACTCTCAATAGTCTACATTTGAAATAAATATGTCCACAATAGAGGAATGTATCCTGAAAGGGGAGCAGGACTCAGAAAGGGAAGAAGAACACAGGGGCCTCCCACTAGCTTTTCACTTGACATTTTTCTCACAGTGACATTGTCACAGCCCTAGGCTGTGTCCTTGATACCCCTGCCAGGACAGCAGCAACAACTCCTATAGCAGGTGTTTTTATTTGACACCTGTCCAGTCTATTTAGCAAGGTGTCTCCCTCAAAACCACTGAAGACAGATATTTCACCTTAGTCAGCCCCTCTATAGATTCTAGAGCTTTCTAGAAACAGTAGTAGGAAGTCAGGGCTGAATGCTGGGGAACAGGTAAAGGCAAGCTTAGGAAGCAGGGTGAATAAATGACTATTGAATTGAGATTTCTACTTCCTCCCCATTTTCAAAAGAGAACTTTCTGCAAGACTAGACATTCAGCAAATTGATAATTCCTATTTCTTACATTTTTGTCACTTGAGTTTTTAAAATCATTGGCAATAAAAATGCCTTTCAAAAGCCATGAAGCTGCTCATTTTACATATTAATATACCCAGTAATAAGGCATTATTACCAGGATACATTTGTCTCTTTATATAAAACATTTTCCAATATAGTTAAGAAGAGAAGGGAAAAAAACAAACAAATTAATTCAAGAAGAAACAGTCAAATGCTTTGGGAGGAAGAGACGAACTTAATAAAGAAGGGAGGAAGGTAGTTGGTATTTGCAAGGGAAGACTAAAAGGAAATAGCAGATAAGTTTTAGTGTCCAAGTCTGGATTTTCTAAAAACAAGATCTCTCCGAAAGTGACTGTTTTCTAATCAGATCTAACCTATGCCAAGCACATATTTAAGGATCTCATGTCATTGTTCTCCACCCCAGGCTGAGCAGGAAAAAGTCACAAATTGATAGGCCATATCAATGATGAATACTTTCACGCTATCCCACCCTGCCCATAGACAGGTCTACTGATCAATACTGACTTTAGATAGTTTTCTACTGTGGCTCAAAGACATTTATTTGAATGGTTTAGCTAAGCCACAAGACTGGCACTAATCTTTGACTTCAGTAATAGGAATGGTGTCTATGAGGTTCAACTCCTTGGGCAAGCTAATGGGTAAAGAATTTAATGAACCAAAGTGCAACTACCGCAGTAAAATAAAAAGTCTGTGTTCCATTCCGTAGGAATGGTAAATCCCACAGAAAGCTTATGCTGTTAGGTTTCTGCCTCTGTGCTTTCTAAAAGCCAGATGAACAGGACTAAGCCATAGAACACTGCCCTTTGATACTGCCCTAAATGTGAAAGGAAATTCAAATCTCTATAAGCTGCTAGTATTTAAGGGAGGATATCAACAGAATGAAATATTCCTCATAGATACAGGCCTCTTCTTACTGTATCTTAGGTAATATCAAAGCACCTATTTTGAAGCCATCTCATTTGTCTGTTTTGCTTTTCTTGCCTAAGTTTTGTGTGTTGTTTTCAAGAAATCATTGACAAGATTCATTTCCTGAGTTTTCACTCTCTGTTTGCTTCTAGTAGTTTTACTAATATAGTCTTATATTGAAGTCTTTAATATATTATTGTATTTGCTATTTTTAATTTACACATGGTAATTGCATGTATTTTTAGATATAGGGGCTATTTTGATACATGTATACAATGTAAGGATCAGATTAGAGTAATTAGCATGTCCATCACATTTACATTTAGCTTTCCTTTATATCGTGTATATTAAAAGGTCTCTCTAAGAGTTATAATGAAACATTCAATTAATTTGAATTGATTAATTGATGTTAATTATAGTTGTTTCATTTTGTTATAGAAAAAAGTTTATCCTTCCTGCACAAATGCACATTTTAATTGGTGTGATGAGAGCTCATTTTAATTCTCCTGCATGAAGATAATATGTATAGTATATTGGTATCATATCAATGAACTCTTCACCTGACAAGACCTAGGTCCTAATATACTTCTTTATGATTTCTTATATATACAAACTTAATAGTTTTGCATGTTATTTTTATTTTATTTCTAGTTAACATTTAGTGATTGCACATATTCATGGAAAACAACATGATGTTTTAGACATGCATACATTATAAAATGAGCAAATCAAGATATGCAACATATTTACACCTGAGATGTTTAACATTTCTTTGTATTAGGAACATCCAAAAACCTTTATATAGACATTTCGAAACATAAATTAACTGTAGTTACCATGGTTAGCAATAGAATTTCAAGATTGACTCCATCTGCCTAACTATAACTTTGTATCTAAATCAATAGATTTATCTGTGATGATGCAGTGGCAGAATATACTCTTTTAAAGCTAAACTAATATTTGTTTAGCTAAATAAAGGTTTGCTACATTTGTTTGCACTGCAGAATAATTGTTTAACTATGTAAAGATATGTTACACTTTTTTATGCTGCATTTGCTTAAACTATGTAAAGATGTGTATCATTTGTGTTATGTTGCCTGCCTAACGCCCCTGGCAGGTCTAATAAAAAGCTGAATGGCCAATAGCTAGGCGGTAGAGGGGTAGGTGGGGCTGATAGGCAGAGAGAATAAGAAGGAGGAGGAATCTAGGCTTGAGAGAGAGAGAAAAAACAGCAGCAGAGGGACCACTGGGGCCAGCCAAACAGCCACCAGTCACCCAATCACAAAGGAAGCAGGAAAGTAGAACATACGGAATGTTAGGTTAAAAAACCCTGCGGCAAAACATAGATGAAGAGAGACAAGTTAATACAAATTATAAGAGCTAGTAGCACAAGCCTAAACTGAGGTCAGGCATTCATAGCAAATAATAAGTCTCTATGTCATGATTTGGGGGCTGGGGATCCAAGAATGTCTTCTACAGCAATTCCCCCAAAATGTTTGCAAATCATTTCTTAAGTAAAGGACTGTGATGATTAATCTTAATTGTCAACTTAATAAGCTCTAGAATGATCTGAGTCTTTGTCTGGGAAAGTAAGTTAAGACAGATGGGAACACCTGTCCACTCTATTCTATGGGCTAAAATTCTGGAAGCACAGAAAAGGAGAAAGTGAGCTCAATACAAGCATTCCTTAACCTCAGCTTACTGACTAGCAATGCAAATTGATTTGCTGCCTCTTGACCCTGTCACTGTGACTCCCCCATCATAATGGAATAAAATTTTAAACTGTGAGACAATAAAAAAAACCCTTCCTTCTTTATGTTGCTTTCTCTGGGATATTTTATCACAGCAAGTGGATTAACAATTGGCACAGAGACTGATGTCCAGGACTCAGTAACAAATAGCCTCACTAAAATCGTAAAAGACTTCAATAGACAATGCTAAGAGAAGGCATACAAATGACCAACAAGTAATATGAGACATCTTTAATGTTGCCACAAACTAAACAAACGTGAATTAAAATGGCAAATGTGACTGTGACATCACCTTGCATCTGGTAGGAAGGCTGTGATCTGAATAATGACATAAGTTGATACGGACAAGAAGACATGGGTTTTGAATATTCCAAACGCATACATATTGTTGAAAATTTTAAACTGCAACCATTTCAGTAACAGTATGAGAAACCTCAAAAGATTGAAAACTTAAAATTGAGGAGATCTTACATCTACTTTTAAACTTGGGATATATTTCTACTTTGTTTTTATTTGAAAGTTAAAGTTAGGTCAACAAACTCTTCTATTTCTCTATGGGTGTTCAAGGCCTGCAGCACAATTTCTTTATTAGGCTACCTACCATTCCATCCCCTTTAACCTTTGCCAAAAGTCATAAGTCCTAGTTCTGTTTTTGTTATCCCTTGGCTTTCTGCTCTGTTAAACGTGTTTATTCTCTCTGCCAACATCAAACATTCTTACCACAGTGGCTACCGAGCAGTTAAATTGCATGAATTCATTTCTCTTACCTATTCTCTTTCAAATTTGTTTATTCTGCCCTAGTTTTTTTCCACAACTTCATATTGTCATAAAAATCTCATTAAATCATACTAGAATTGCACCAAGTGCAGTAGTCATTTTAGAGATAATCTAAAAATCTGAGACTTCTAATTCGTAAACACAGTACACAACATTTCTTTATAAATGTCTGAATGTAAGTTTTTACATGATTTCATAGATTTATAACTAATGACTTTGTAAATAATAATATCAACTTCTTCTGCTTCTTGTAACCGTAGGTTTGCACCCTTTGCTAACTAACTTCATGCGTCTTTAAAAGTCACATTCCTCCAATACTTTATGGCCTCACATTTTCTCGTATGTACCTGAAATTTTGACGATGCAAATGTAACCATTTTAATCCAGTATTCCTGGTCTCTAAGGCAGTGTTCATCTCTCATTACTGTTCAGGTTGGCCAAATCGTACTGCTCCACCTTCAGGTTGACTGATGACTTCCTGTTGGCACCATTCTGCTTTTGAACTTGCCTTCTGAGTTTATTTCCATTATTCTGTTTTTTAATTCTAAAACCCCCACTGGATTTTTGTTTTTATTTTTCTGCTAAGGCTTCCTACTTATCATTTTTAAGTATCTCATAATTGCTTGTGAAAGTATTTTTGTTTTCTATGTTTTGTGACACATCTTTAGCATTTATTTCATGTTGATTTGTGTGCGATGAATCAACAGTTTGAAATCTTTTTATATCTTATAAACAAATAACTTTTTACTGAAACCCTGAAGCTTTGGGTCTTATCAGATTTTAGATCTTATTTACAATATAGTCTTTAAGCACTGGTGCCATCGGCAGACATGGGACTGTCACTAGATGAGGAAAATGAGCTAACTCTAGAGTGCCATATAAAGTAGAAGGGTGTGATCCTCACTAACTCTCAATTGATTCGGGCTGGAATCCTTGTTGAATATGAATATTAATTGAGAATATGAGCTCAGATTAATCCCAGTAACATCACATACACAACCTGAGGACACAGGAGGGTCTTGATACCCTGTTCCACCTGAACACCACTGGCTTTTTTTCATGGGATGGCCGGTTTGTGGAGTGTTGCTAACTAACTCTTCACTAAAGGGAGAGGCATCTTCTTTACTACTGAGCTAAGGATGTGAAACCAGCACACATGCTAGATATAGCAGACTGAAAATTTGTGGTGTAGACAAATATACCTTCTTGTTGCTCACCTGGACCTCGATGCAGATGCACACTTAACTTCCCCTTCATTGCTTCATGAGATAAATGGGACTTCATTGAGCTTGGGAAGAGAAGGAGCCAAGCTTCTAATCAGACCTTACTGGTAGGAAGAGATGAGAAGTACCCATCTTTCTTCTGTGGAACTTAAAAGCAGTAGAATGGTTATCAATGTAATTTTTTTGCTATTTTCTTAAGCTGTAGATTTTGGCCCTTTGGCAAAAGAGATCAGGTTTTTCTTAAGAGTATTATCCACAGTTATTTGCAGTTTTGTGCTGTTGACCTCTCTAACATTTGAGGTGGATAGAAAAGCTAGGTAGGAATGCACTTTAATTCTTCAGGTCATGGAATCTCAATCAGGTTTCTCTCTGACTTAGAGTTTTCTAACATTTAAAATTCTTTAATAGGATATCCAGAGCTTTTGTATATTTTTACCTGGAGGGATGCGGAAAAAATAAATCTACTCTATAATTCTGGCAAAAATCCTAAGTTTCCATTTTGAATAATAAACAGAACCAAAATAAAAAAATCAAAAGATAAACATAAGATAAGTCAGTGAGATTTTTAATGGATGGTGGTTTAAAATTTTACTAGAAGAAATGAAAATTTAATCAAATGTTCTTATATGCAATGTGTCATAGAGTTTAAATCCCTACGGGGCAATTGCAAGACACATTCCAAGTGGAAATCTTCAAAGAAAGCATAAAAAAAAACAAATAATAGGTGGAGGAGGCTACTCCCTGGGAGCTAAATTGAGTCTAATCAAAAGGTAAACAGACCTATCACAGCTTTTTCAACCCTCTGGGAGACAGCCTTGTCAAAGATTGATCAACCACTTTGTGGGTCTAGATGTTTGAGCTTGTCTTGTGACCATTATGTAAGCAGAATTAATCATGAAATACAGCCCAAAATTTGCTAGGTTGAAGAAAAATTGTGTGTACTGGTTGACATCAAATGTATATGTGTTACATAAACTTGTATTTATAAAAGGAACTGAAACAGTTCAAGATAGAAACAGACCAATTGGCTATCAAGGTATGAAGTTGTCTAGAAAACAAAACAGTCAAAACAGATACATTCCTAATGAGTATTTTTAGAAATAGTGGGGGAAAGATCAGTAGGAAAAGAAGGACCTCCAGAATGATGAATCTGAGATCCACTGCATGGGAAACAGCAACGGATGGGGGTGGCTATTATCAGGGAGCTGAAATGGTCTGGTCAAAGTAGAGCAGGACCTCCCAACACTTTACCAGCACAGGCAAAGCAAACTGTAACTTCCATTCTTACCCTACATCAAGTCTGCTGACTCATTACATCATTTCCTTTTTCCTATGACTGCATATTGACTATTTGGAGAGGAAGTTTAATTCAATTTTCAGCTCATATATTTCCAAATTAGGAATGGTACAAGAGACTATATTTAAAACCTGACTTTATTACTGAACAAGTATTTTAAAAGTTTGGGTAGGGGGTGAATGCTCTTTGCATATGAGAAGAAAATAAATTATTGACATAAGAGTGAAGATCATAATACATTATGTTATTAATTTCAACTTTATTCTATCCATGACTTCAGCTGTATGATTTTTGTATTCCATTCCTCTGTCTTTAATTTGGATTTTACCAAGAAATTTGATTTTGGTCAATAGAATTGTGATAGACAGAACTCTAGCAAGTACTTGAAACCCTTTTCAGTGAGAAGTCTCTGCTGTTGCCATGAGAATACACCCTTTGACAGTAGCCAAAGAGGAGGATAAGCATCTACCTCTATGATCATCCAACAATACACATCCATTTATAAACTTCAGTAGGTCTTATATAGTACAATGAGGAAGAATAATTATGCCTAATACTAAGTAGGATCTTAAAGAAAATGGATACCTTATTTTTAATCTACATAATTTTTACTGGCCGAGTTCTCTGGTCCTATCTATCTATATTTGGTTTCTTATATACAATCACATCCCTGACTGTCCGAAATAATTACCTTATATCTTAGGAAAACTAACTTCAGCAACTCACAAACATGAGCAGAACATTATGTTTTCAGGAAAAATTTTAACCCACAGCTATCATTTTCTCCCCAGGTTCATAACAGTAACTGGGCTTTGAACATGTACATTCACACTTCAACTTTACCAAATATTTGTGTTCTGAAAGAACTGAGGACAGCAGTTCTTACCTGAAGCTATCATAGAAGACTTACCTTGTGGTTATAGACTATGAACAATCTACCAAAGAAGCAAACAAATAAATTTGTTCATTCTTTTTGTTTATATCCTTTACCTCTAGCAGTGACTATGAGCCCTCCTGTGGGTCTTGCATAATTATTGCATCAAAAATAAGTATTTCTGTGGGCTAAACTGCATATAAATACAAGGAAATGGGATGCAGTTTATCTTGATACCCAAAAGATAGAGACACCAGAAAAACTATTCCAGTGACTGATTGCACTGTTTATCTCCACACCAGACACTTTCATTGACTCCATTCATGTGCTTTTCAAATGCAATTTGGTTATTCTGCTTGAAGATAATACGAAAAGAACTGAAGACTGGTGCAATGATCCTCCTTTCCCGATTTGAGGTATAAATCAGTTCTTAGTGAAATCAATAAGCTCCCAAGAGAAAGTCATAGATGAAGTTTTGCTACTGTACTGTGAGTTTGGCATCCTCATCACATTGTATTTGGTAATTATTTTTGTAACTGTATGTCAGGCTACTACCTTTAACAGCTACAAGAGTCACACCCTAACATCTCAGTGTCCCCATCTATTAATTAGCTCCAACAAAGCTTATAATTTACACTTCCTTTTTGGGGGCTTCCCTGCATAGGTGAAATAGACTCCATGCCTCCTGAAGTCCCAAACTAATCCTTTAGAAGTCTTTGGAAGTCTTCCAAGTATGTATGTAAATGGGAACAACATGAAGAACACTTACAAAATTAGGTGTGTGTGTGTGTGTGTGTGTGTGTGTTATCATGTGCAACCATAGGTAAATGTATGGAGGTCAGAGTACAACTTTGGGGAGGTGATCCTTACTTTCCATTCTGTTACATGGGGCTTAGAAATTATCTTCTTATCTAAGAAAAAATTAACTATATAACCAGAGTCCCAGAATTTCAATGCCTTTACATTAGAGGTGTGCTTTTGTTATTGACATGAAAGACAAGCTTGAGAGGAGAAATAACTGTTTTCACAATTATTTAATGTTACAGTTCAGTGAAGGTTTCATTTTTACTTAGCACTTAGTTTTGAAAGTTGCTTTGCTCAGATACCTATCTAGCAGGCAGAGGAGACAAAAAAAACAGAGAAATCACTGCTCCTTCCTTAACACTTTATCTGAAGTAGAATTCAATAATTTGCTAATATAATCTGACGCTTGTATGAAGGAGACACATAGCACCACCTAGGTATGAAGAGACCTCATACTGGACTTCCATTTGCCAGCAGCTGCTCCATATGGACTAGGAGAAATTAAAATAAATCTGCACAAAGATGGAAAATACACAGAGAATCTTGATACTGTAT
>LOEQ01007151.1:0-18858 GCA_001685075.1 Bramus lutescens | reverse complement strand
TTGTATTGTTTTCTTTGTTTCTATTTTATTGATTTCAGCCCTCAATTTGATTATTTCTTGTCATCTATTCCTCCTGGGTGAATCTGCTTCTTTTTGTTCTAGAGCTTTCAGGGGTGTTGTTAAGTCACCAGTGTGAGATTTCTCCATTTTCTTAAATGCAGGGGTTATTCCAAAGTTTTTGTATCTGTTGAGGTTTGCTTTGTAACAGAGTATGTGGTCAATTTTAGAGAAGGTTCCATGAGGTGCTGAGAAGAAGGTATATGCTTTTGTCTTGAGTGAAATGTTCTATAGATGTCTGTTAAGTCTATTTGAGTCATGACATCTGTTAGTTCTGTTATTTCTCTGTTAAGTTTTTGTCTGGTTTACCTGTCCATTGGGAAGAGTGGGGTGTTGAAATCCCCCACTCTTAGCGTGTGGGGTTTGATGTGCGATTTAAGCTTTAGTCATGTTTCTTTTACATATGTGGGTGTTCTTGTATTTGGGACATAGATGTTCAGAATTGAGACTTCATTTTGATAGATTTTTCCTTTGATGAGTATGACATGTGCTTCTCCATCTCTTTTGATTGATTTTAGTTTGAAATCTATTTTGTTAGATACTAGGATAGTTAATTATTTCTTAGGTCCATTTGATTGGAAAAATCTTTTCCCAAACCTTTACTCTGAGGTAATGTCTGTCTTTGAGGTTGAGGTGTTTTTCTTGTATGCAGAAGTATGGATCCTGTTTTCATATCTACTCTATCAGCCTGAGTCTTTTTAGACTTGAATGGAGTCCATTGATATTAAGTGATATTTATCAGCAATGCTTGTTAATTCCTGTTAATTTTTGGTAATAATTTTTTTATTTTTCCATTCTTTGGTGTTTGCTGGTGTGAGGTTATCTGTTGCTTATGTTTTTTTGAGTGCAGCTAACTTCCTTGGGTTGCAGTTTAATCTAGTACTTTCTGTAAGAATGGAATTGTAAATAGGTATTCTTTAAACCTGATTTTATCATAGAATATATTGTTTTCTCCATTGATGGAGAATGAAAGATTTGCTGGGTATAGTAGTTTGGGCTTGTATCCGTGGTCACTTATTGTCTGAAACACATCTGTCCAGTACCTTCTGTATTTTAATGTTTCCATTGAGAAGTCAGGTGTAATTTTGATAGTTCTGCCTTATGTGTTGGCCTTTTTCCTTTGCATCTCTTAATATTCTTTCTTTATTCTATATGTTTAGTGTTTTGATTATTACATGGCGAGGGGACTTTTTTGTTTCAGTCTATTTAGTGTTCTATAATTTTCTTGTACCTTTATAGGCACATTCTTCTTTAGGTTAGAAAATTCTACCAGTTTTCAAGATGAAAGTATGGCCAAATATTACACATCCAGGATGACTTTTTAATTTAAAAAAATGCAACATATTCTTTTTTTGATTTTAACTTTTTTAATAATTAAATAAGTTTAAGCACAGCTGTGGACTTTCAGTAGCTGTAAAGGATGTTATACGTAAAAGCTATATTATCAAGTTATACTGTTACAAATTTATACTTGCAAAGATATTTAACTTTCAATTACATATAAGTTTAATAACAATATAAAAGTAACCAAAATTCTTACAATATATTCTGATGACACTTTCCCTTCTCCCAATTTTTTTTGACAAAAACAAATTAAATTCTTTTGTTTGTATGGACCATGTTTAAGTTTCAAAGAACTCCCTAACACAGATAATAATGGTTTTATCCTGTGTATTCTTGTAATAATTTTGTAATTTTATAGTTTATATCCGATTTCTAATTAATTATGAATTTATACTTATAGATAGTATAAGGTTTACTGTAGAGTTTTTTAGGTTCTATGATATCCTATTGTTTATCATTATCAATTAGAAATACCATACTTCCTGTACCAAATTCCTTCTTTACCCATGACAAATACTAGTAAGATTTATTTGCAAATGTTAGTCAGTTTCTGAGCTCTGCATTCTACTTGATTGATCTATTGATTTATTTTTCCATTACATAGTATTTTCTGATTATACTTCATGATCCTGTAATTGTATTTCCAGAAATTTATTTAAACAGATAAAAAAGGAACTTTTCATAAGATATGGATGTGTTTTAAAGAAAGCTTACACAGTAATTTTTATTGCAGCACTATTTGCATTTTGATCGTTTGGAAACAATGTAGCATCTAACAACAGGAACTTGGTTTAAAAAGCCTTCAGATTCTAGCAGAACAATCCAGTTTACAGTGTGGAAACTCTTTCTGTACAAAACTAAGTGAGGTTGCATGAGCATAATCTATTTAACCATATATTAACTCAAAATCGGTCAACTCTCTAAGAAATTACACTGAAGAGAGTGCCAAGAGTCAAGATTCCAGGAGCGATAACTTTGTTGTGACCCTAGATAAGTTACTAGCAGGGTCTTGGTTTTAATTCACATAAAGGAATGGATGAGGAAAGCTTTCCTGACTCATGGACTGGAGATAGGGATTGAGATGCGGGAATAAAGCCAAGACCTTTGAAAGACTGTGATCTCAGTGAATGGGACATAAAAATACCCCTGCCCTTGCTGAGGGAGATGACAATAAATTATCAAAGAAAAATTCTATACCAGAAGCTCAGTCCTACATAAATAGAATCTACTTACCCTAAACATGAGCTAGACTCTACCAAGATGATAAATGAGGATAAATATCTGTACTGGGGCCTTGGCAGTCAAAACAATCTAGTGAAACTGAGAGGAGTAAATATAATCTCTCTAGAGTAATATCCCAGCCTATAAGCTCACCTTAACAGACACTATCAAATCCTTTAAAAATATAGATTGGAATCACCAGCCATGGCAAAGTCAGCAGACCCTAAAGCCAAAAGAATTAGCAAAGCTAATAGAAAAGCCTTTAGATTTTTCTGTATGAATCTATAAACCACACTGTTCAATAAAACCATAAGTGTGAGTCATCTATGTAACTGAAATTCAATCAAATTCTTATATTAAGAAGGTAAAATAAATATACAAAATTATCTTCATAATATAGTTTTCATTTAGTTTGACTATTTTAAGTTTTTATATTAATTTATTACTAATTCATACCAAATATGTGAAATTTATATCTTATACTTTCAGAAAATCTTAATATGCTTAAGAAGGAATATTTATGCTTAATGCTTAATTTATGCATATGCTTAATGGCTGTCATATCAAATAATACAAATCATGATAAAATTATATATTATAATTATACGATATCAGTATATAAGTATGCATGTATTGATACAAGTACATGTAATAAAGGTATATGTATAAAATTATGTAATAGAAGTAATATAAATCATGCATATGATATGACTCAGTCATTCCTCTAAGATTTATTAAGAGCTTGTTATATGACAGACACTAGTAAAACTGAAGTTCACTCAATTGACATAACCACAGCCTTAATGGGTTTGAAGCAATATCTAAATGTTCATATATAAACAGTTGAGTTATCATGGAGAAACACACACACACACATATATATACATACATACATACATGCATACATACATACATACATACATACATGAACACAGTGAGAGGTAGAGCAAAATTGGGGTGATATAAAATGAATTATGGTATATGTATAGTATAGGGAGTTGTGGCTGTGTTATTTTATATTGGCTGCAAGGTGAAATCCCACAAATAAGGTACTATATGAGCATAAACTTTTAAATGCAGAACCAGGTAATATAGAATATCCAGTAGAAAAAAAATATTTCCAGTGATTTCTTTTTAAAAACAGTTCAAAGCATAGATTGAAAAAGAGGATTATACATAACAAGAGAATGGATCAGGACTTAATTCCCAAAATACTAGATTATAAATATCTGAGAAGCTTTCTAGTTACAAAATAACTATGTTCCATACAAGCAGCCAGAGGTGGTTTGTTGACGTTTCCGACCCCACTTTTGAAAAAAGTTCTAATTAGGCACAGTTGTACTCACTTCCAATCCCATCATTTGTGAAATAGAGATAGGCGGATCCAAAATTCAAGGTCATCTTCAGCTTGCTAGTGATTCCAGGACAGCCTGGGCTACATAAAAGCCTGATTAAGAAAGAAAATTTCCATCTACCCTGCCAAATCTAAATATAGTATAAGTCAAATATATGTATTCCAGGTCTGATTGTACTTTGAAGTAGTGGCAAGGCCATCTAAAGCAACTACCTTCTTATTTTACTTACATATAATACTGTCCACAACAGACGATAAAATTCACTCTGGTAGTAGAAATTATGATTCAACTTTTCCAAAAAAAGTAAGTTCTTAAATTTTATGTTATACACAGATAACATGAGGTCAGAATGATTTGCTTCAGAAGATTATTCTAAATCTGCTGTGATCAGTTCACTATGAAGCAACTAGATAAAAAAAAATTCTCTAGAAATGAAATAAAATCCAAAGTCAGATGTATTGGTACAAACGTGAGATGCCAGGCCAGGTATGTTTATAGCAAGGGGATTTCCATGAATGTAAGGAAAGCCTGGGGTGCATACTGACTTCCAGGCTAACCTAAGCTATGTAGGTCATCATGGTCTCAAAACACAAACAAATGAGCTACTATTTTTCCTTTTCAGTAAGTGCATCTATATCTCCAGTGGATGAATGCTCGAGTATGGACGTACTAGAGCTTAGAGGACTTTTCTCTAACATGTAAATACAAAGATGTACATAATTCCCTTCAAAGCACCAGTGACTAACTTGCCAATTTTATAAAAAATTAAGATACACTTATACTCATAATTTCTAAAAAACCTGTTTCCCAACACAGTCCTAATTGTTCATCTCCAGCATCACTTTTCAGAAGGAAATTGCAACTAGCTCACATCATTTAGTTGAGTCATTAGCCTCAGCTTCTTTCACAGACTGATGGCTACTTGCCCAGGGAATGCTTTTGTTTGCCACCTTTTCTGTGGCACAAACTGTATGATTTACATTTTATTTATCTCACTTTGTTCTTGCAGCTGGTCAATACCAAATACAATGACATATATAATTTAGTGGCTCGTTTCAATGTGTAAACTTCACAGAAGCCTCTGCCCAGAACAAGCAATCAGTAGGACCAGTACATCACTGCTAAAGATTCTACAAAGGCATTTCAAACAACCCTGCCATTTAACTTTTAATTGTATTTAATAATGTTTGTATACTATTTAAAATTATTATAATGGTGTCACTGATTCAACAAAGACTGGCAAAGGCTACCGCATAGTGTCTTCTAAAACTGGTTTTCTGTTTAACATCTGACCCCCCCCATTTACTTGAGTTACTAGTACTTTATTGTGTCAGGCAAAACTATAATTTTAGAGTTCTGAAATTTCAACAGGATTGTTCCGCTTGGCAAAATACCATATTTGATGAGTACATTTGAAGGTTCTAAATTTATTTCTAATTCTCTGAAACTCAAGGTTTTTTTTTTCAAATGAACATTAAAATAATCTGAAAAGGTACTGAAACATAACTTGAAAATGTTGAAAATAATATAATATCTATGATGTTTTATGTTAAGCAGCTTTTGGATTTAGTCTCCAAAATTTCTCTACAATGTAGTCTATGTAATGTGTCATTGTGAGTAGATAAATCCTCAAGAATTATCATTGTCATTCTCTTATTGATTTTCCCTGGTGTTAATCAGGAAAAAATAGTTCATGCTATTACCAGAGAAATAAGGAACTATTAAAAATAGTATGACATTTTAGATACCATAAAAAGAATATATTGGAGGGGCTAAAGAGTTGGCTCAGTGGTTATGAATGAGTACTGCTCTCAACAAAAGAGCAAAGTTTGGTTTCCAACATGGTCACAACCAACCATAACTCCAGCTCCAAGGGATCCAATGTTATCTGCAGGCCTCTGTGAGTAACTGTGCTCATGAGTACATACCATCCCACAGATATATAAAATATACATAATTAGAAAGAATAAAAAACAGTTTAGGAGAATGGCACATGACTTTATTTCTCTCACTTGGGAGGCAAAGGAGGGGGATCTCTGTGAGTTTGAGGCCAGCCTGGTCTAGAGTCAATCCTAGAGGATATATAGAACTAGCAAGGTGTGACTGTGTCAAAAAAAAAAACGAAAAATAGAATAAACAAATATTTAGCAAAAAGTAGAACTTAGGAAGCAAGACTACTTTATAGAACCTAAACTCTGTTGGAGGCTATAAGATACATTACAAATTCTCGTCCTCTTTTTCTATAATCAATTATTTGTTTAGAAAGAATCTTCACATCATTAAGAAGAAGTATGGGCAACAGATATTTGATGTGGGATTCCCCTCTGTATGCTACGAAAATGTTTTATTACCATTGATTATTAAAGAAGCTGTTTTGGCCAATGACTTAGTAGACTAAAGCCATGTGGGAAATTTGACTAGAGCTGTAGAGAGAAAGTAGGCAGAGTCAAGGAGACACCAAGTAGTTGCTGAAGGAGAAAGAAGCAAGCCGCCAGTCTGAACCTTACCGGTAGACCACAACCTCATGGTGATACACAGATTAATAGAAATGGATTAATTTAAGATGTAAGAGTTAGCCAGAAATATGCTGTAGTCATTGGCCAACCAGTGTTGTAATTAATATAGTTTCTTTGTTGTTATTCGGGTCTGGGCAGCCAGGAAACGAACGAGCAGTCTCTGCCTACAGGTATTGATGTCCGATTTTTAAATACAAGAAACATGATGCTCAAAGAGATCACAAATTTTCCTCAAGGAAAAGGTGAAACTTGAGCTTGAAGACAAAAGTTACTTATATTCATTTCCTTTTTATTTTTTCTTTTTGCATGGAGTACTTATTTATTTCTTGGGTGTTTGTTTCTCTTATTTCCTTATTTCATTCTGTAGTTTCTTTTATTGAAAATAGATTTTTTTCATACAATATCATACAATGATTACAATTTCCCCTCTGCCAACTCCTCTCAGATCCTCCCCACCTCTCTTCCCATTCAAATCCACACTCCTTTTTCTCTCGCATTAGAAAACAGACAACTAAATAATAAAATAACATAATAATAAAAAAACAGAAGAAAAAGAGCCAAATAAAAGCACAAGAAACACACGGACACATGCATTCACACACAGAGAAATTCCTTAAAACCCATAATTGGGAATCATAATTTATACGAAAGTTATTTATATTCATTCATTCAATATATCTGATAGAACACAAAAGGCATGGGACAAATTTTGGCTGTGGATTATGAGTAGCAGAAGAAACTGTCGTGTTTCAGGATTTATAGTGATATTATTAAAGAGAAAATTAAAGATAGAAAAAGAATAGATATGGGATAGGTACTGTGACAAAATCAATGTATTGGTAGGGCTATATTGGTTTCATTGTGGGCTTAGGCAACCAAGTAGAGCTTCTTGAATGCAATTGCCAATGTGAAATTAATAGAATATCAGACCTAGTTTTATATAGGTATAATGTGACAAACATCAAACATTTACAAGAAAGGAGAGAGAGAGAGAGAGAGAGAGAGAGAGAGATTTTCAAGTAGAATACCACTATTAGTATCTGTGGGATACCCATACTCAATTGAAGAGTACAAGTCTAAACCAGAGGAAAGTGATTAAACACTGAGTAATATATAAAGGCATGTTTAGTAGAGAAACCAAAAGAGAAATTAGGGATAGTTTGGGGGTAGTCGCCAAGAGCCAAGCAATTGACCTCTGTATCACTGTCCAATTATAGCAAAATTCAGTATATTTATGTGCTTTGTTAGCTGTAGGTTTTTATAAATTATAAAAGAGAAGCTGTTAACCTGCACAGAAACATGCAAAAAGAAAATGAAAACTGAAGAACTCCAAAATAGATTTTTTACTAAAGCCCATCATTGTTTGTTTGTTTGTTTATGTTTTATTGTTTGTTTTATTGGGACATGATTTCTCTTTGTACCCCTAGCTAGATTGGAAATTGCTATATAGAGCAGACTGGCCTTGAATTCATAGAGATCTGCCTGCCTCTGTCTTCTTAGTGCTGAGATTAAAGGCAGGTGCCACTTTGCACAACATATGCTGTTTTATGAAGCATAGAGAATAATCACCAATTATTAAAGCATTGCTGTATCTCATGATGAAATAGCAGTTTGAAAGATGTTTGAGAGATCAATGGTGATAGGTATATGACTTCAAGTAGATATGGTTGAATAGGGTAATTAAAGACCAGAATGTGTTGTAGCCTGCTCTCTGGGGGATTAAACAGAACTCTTAGGAAAGGTTAGGAGAAAGAGATGAAAGGGGAAGGAGAGATCTGATCTTGTGATGTTTTCTACACTAGATATTTCAGTGCTGTTGTAGTTTTATGGCTGCACCAAAGTATTAAGGGTGGGAGATGCTTACTTATCATCTGACCTCTTTAGGTAATGTAAAAGGAAATAACTATACAGAAGGTTAATGGCAAACACAAACAAGAGAAATCTCTGGTGAACTAAGTCAACAAACTGCCGCCTGTTTTAATACACTTTTAGAATGCATTGATTATAGGACAGTGTACTCTGTCTAGCTCCAAGTCAACATAAACTTTACCTGAAGCTCCTCTAAGTTCTATGTCCATCTAATTGTGAACCAAATAAAATATGGAACATTTCTTCAACAAGATAGAAAAAGCAAAGCAGGATTTTTAAAATGTATTCTTTTGAGAGTGTATAATATGCAGTTTAATACTCATAAACCTTTCTAATCTGGACCTCACTATTAAAAGAAAATTTTTTCAATATGTTGTTTAGTACAGAATTACAATATTAATGTTAATTATTTTTTACTTATAAGCCTATTTCCCTTCTTCTCCTGAATTGAAAATTTTTGAAAGATAGAGAAAATTCTACATATATTTGTCCCCATTGGTGAATATGTTGGACAATTAATACATATTAATACACAAAGGTCAGAACTCTTTGAAGCAAAATTTCCAAAGTGAAATTTTTAAGTGTTTGTAATTCAGCTGCCCTTTGAAAAATAGTGTGGGAAATCCATTCAAATTTACATTTAGGCACCTTCTTATCACAGGATGATTTGAATGGCCAATTCTAAGTGCACTGAGACAGCATTAAAGAAATTAGATAAACTCTTACAGTATTGTCAGTTTCTTTAGTTTATAAGTTTCTGCTAATAAAAAAATATTTCTTACACAAATCTGAACATTGTAAAACTGAAGCATCAAAAAAACACAACCATTAGTAAAACCTTAGTAAAGTGTCTATTCAAAATAAATATGGCTGATATTTTATTTCATTTCATTAGATTTATGCTAATAAACAGACATGTATTTTTGTATGCTTTGTGTAATTAATTATGCTACATAGTATTATTCCTTCTGCATTGATAAATAGCCATCAATAATTCATGACACACATGATATCATTTAAACTATCTTGCCATATTTGAGGTTAAGTTTTAAAGTCATTTGTACACTTTTGTGAATATATTCTAAGTGCATGTGTTTTGTTTCTAAAGTACCTCCCCATTACTTTAGGCTACATACTGAGCAACTGAATGACATGGTAACTGAAGTTTAATTTTATTTGCTAAATTTGCAAAAAAAAGGAAAATACTTGAAATTTGAGTTTGCATGGTCACAGATGCAAACATTATCTTGTTATTCAACACCTACTACATGAGGCAATATTTTTCAAATCATTTATTTTTTAATTGTCATCATCATCATCATGCACCTGTGACAATAGTAATAACCAAAAACTAAATCCTTTTCTTTAACTTATCATCAATGGGAAGCAAATATGTAAATGTGTATATTTGAGTTGATTCAGTCTTTTATTTAGAATTATGGTGTCAGAAAGTTGGACTGTGGCTATGACATTTTATTTCCACGTGTTTCATGCTAGATTCTATAAATCTTAACACTCTAGGCTTCTTCTCAGCCATTATTAAAAAAACTTACCAGCATCTATAGTGTTCCAATATTTGATATGATACTATTATAAGAAACAGCAAACAATGCTTACAAATAGCATACAAATATATCAATAGCCAGCTTGTTTTGATACATGTCAAAGTCTGTTTTATTGGGAGACAGTACATCTGACTGAGAAAAGCATCCATTTTCAGAGAATGCTACTGGCTAAATCATAACCTGATTCCAGTTAAGACAAAAAAGTAACTTCAGCCATAATCTGCAATTTTGCATTGAAAGCACATACATATTTACAGTCAAGTTCTCACACAGATTGAACATATTTCCATTTTCTCTTGTTCCTAATTGCTGCATTTAGACTTTGACTTCAGATGGATGACACACAAAGAATCAACTACATTTCAGGTTTGAAAACATCAATATTCAGAAAGGTTAATTAGGCTTAATATTGTATTTAATTATTTTTTTAAGGTATCATTTATGAAAAAAATTCAGAAAAACATCAATTAAAAAATTTAAATTACCTCTAATTCTGTAACCTAGTGACAGCTGCTAATTGCTTTCTGTAACATTTTGGCCACTTTTCCTTCCATCAGAGTGTGCAGCCTTTTGAACGGGGTTATAACAAACTTGTGCTTTTAAACAGTTGTTTTATAGTAATTAGTGCATTAAAAATCTTTCTGCATATATTATATATTCATGCCATTAGCTGTTTATAGTAATGTTTTCATTTGGCTACATAGTAAATTATAATAATATGTAGGGCTAGGTTTCCAAGTTAGATGGAAGACTATAAAGTGCTTCCTTATAGTCATTTAAAAAGAATAGACAAAAATAAAGAGAAAAGTTGAGCAATGGATGGCAATGTACAGTTAGGTACAAGTGAGATTTTTTGGTGTATCATGACATAGTATAGTAACTATACGTGACAGATTTTGTTTTAACATTAGTAAATGACAGCTGTTTGAAGAAATAGATATGTTTAACCTAGTTGAAACATCACTCAATGCTGTGGAAAAATGGTCTTTTATCCTGTCACTTGCATTATTTTTAATAAAATGCTGATTGGCCAGTAGCCAGGCAAGAAGTATAGACAGGGCTATGGTGACCAAGCAGGAAGTCGAAGTGTGGCAACAAGAATTTTGGGAAGAGGAAAGTTTCTGTCTGTAGTCGTCACCCAGACACAGAGAATGCCAGACACAGAGCATGCAAGATGTGACTGCCTCACTGAAAAAGGTACCAAGGCAAGAATTATGAGCTAATATAAGTTATAAGAGTTAATAAGAAGCCTGAGATAATAGGCAATCAGTTTATGATTAATGTAGACCTCTGTGTAAATCTTTGGGACTTAACTACTGTGGGACCTGGTAGAACAGAAATCTCAGTCAACAACTCAATATATACATCTACTGAAACAATGGAAAGGAAAACAGACTATTTAAAGTACAGAAAGAGGAAGTATGTCATAAATGCACAAAGGTAATGATAGAATAGCTAAAAAGTGCTAAGAAAAAGATCAGGAATCTTCTGAAAAGAAGACAAGACATACACAACTCTAGCCAAGCATTCCCTGGGAGGTGGTAGAGGATGCAGGATTCTCATGCAAAAGGCAATCCAGAGAGCAAGACAAGAGACAGAGACAGAGACAGAGACAGAGATAGACAGAATATAAAGTTCGGTGGGTTAAGAGGTGGAGAGGTTCTGGAAGGAGTTGGGGAAGGGGAATTAATATAATAAAATATGTTGTATAAAATGAAATAAAAATTACTTTTAAGAAACATAAGCCAGGTGGAGCTGGTGCAGAGACTGGGAGTTCTACTCTCATGATAGGAGCGTAGCTCTCAGAAGCCCTAAACACCTTGGATTAGATGCTCATTGCACTGCTGGATAGGTCACAGTAGAGAGGAATCCAGTTTATGCACTCTATATTTGATGTGGAGGACAGCATTTTGAGATTTTTGTTTAAAAGTGAACAATCTGGCTCCTGCAGGCAGGCTGCTCCAATACCCCAGCACTGGACCCTGTAATCTACAAGTCCCACTCTGTACCCAAACCCACCTATTCCCAGAGACTTCAGCAGCTCCCTATGACACAGAACAGACTAACAGTGGCTCCCTGAAACACAGACAAGCAACTACAATGATTAACCAAAGAGAGGATCCATGAGACACAGAAACCAGCTACAAGTACGGAATTGAGAGGCAAAGACAATGTTTGCAGCAACTGGATGAAGAGATGGGTAGGTGCCAAGGCAAGATACATTCAACAACCTAAAAGCCAGCATGGCAACACCAGAACCCAGTGGTCCTGCAACAGGAAGACCTGAACATCCTATCCCAGAAGAAGCAGAAGAAAACATCCTTAAATATAACTTTATGAAGATGATAGAGACCCTTAAAGAAGAAATGAAAAGTGCCTTTAAAGAAATGGAGGAAAAGACAAACAGTTCAAAAAGTTCAAGACATGAAAATTGAAATAGAGGCAATAAAGACAACAAAAACTGATGGAATCCTGGAAATGAAAAACTGGGTAAATGAACAGGAACTACAGATGCAAGCATAACTAACAATACAAGAGATGGAAGAGAGAATCTCAGGAGTTTAAGAAATGATAAAGGAAATAGATGCATCTGTCAAGAAAAATGTTAAAACTAACAAATTCCTAACACAAAACACCCAAGAAATCTGAGACACCATGAAAAGACCAAACCTAAGAATAATAAGGATAGAAGAAAGAGAAGAACTCCAGTTCTAATACACAGAAAATATATTCAACAAAACAAAAGAAAACTTTCCCAACCTAAAGAATAATATGCCTTTGAAGGTACAAGAAGCTTACAGAACACCATATAGACTAGACCAAAAAAAGTTCCCCTGCAATATAATAACCATAGAGAAAGAAAACAAGATATTCAATGACTAAACCAGATTTAAACAATACCTATCCACAAATTCAGCCTTACAGAAAGTACTAGATAGAAAACCCAAACCCAAGGCAGTTAGCTACACCCATGAAAACATAGGCAACAGATAACCTCACACCAGCAAACACCAAAGAAGGGAAACACAGAGTCACTACCACTAAAAACTAACAGGAAATAGCAATCACAGATCATTAATATCTATTAATCTCAATGAACTCAATTCTTCTATACCAAGACTCAGGCTAACAGTATGGATACAAAAACAAGATTCATTCTTCTACTGCATACAAAAACACACCTCAACTTCAAAGACAGACACTACTTCAGAGTAATGGGTTGAAAAAAATATTTTTCAGTCAAATGGACTTAAGAAACCAGTGGGTGTAGTTATCCTAATACCTAACAAAATAGATGTCTAACTAAAATCAGTTAGAAGAGATGTAGAATGACAGTACATACTCATCACAGAAAAAACATCCCTCAAGATTCAGTCTCAATCGTGGACAACTATACCCCAAATACAAAAGCACGCACATATGTAAAGCAACATTACTAAAGATTAAATCACACATTAAACTCCACACATTAATAGTGGGAGACTTCAAAACCCCACTCTCACCAATGGACAAGGCTGTCAGACAGGAACTTAAAGAGAAATAGGAGAAATAACAGATGTCATGACTCAAATGGACTTAACAGACATGTATAAAACAAATTATCCAAACACAAAAGAATATACCTTCTTTTCAGCACCTCAAAGAACTTACTCTAAAATTGACCACATACCCAGTAACAAAGCAAATATCAGCAGGAGCCTAAAGTCCATGACCTCAGAGAAGCTAGGTAACAATGTGAAACATATGAGAAATATACATGGATTACCCCGGGGATTGGAAATATGTATAGGAACTCCCAAGAAAAATTTTAAACAATATGTATAGAACTAAGCAGAGAGTTCTCAAGAGATGGAACACAAATGGCTGAGAAACACCCTTTAAACAATGTTACATTTTTCCAGGCAGTGGTGGCATACCCCTTTAATTCCAGCACTTGGGAGGCAGAGACAGGAGGATCTCTGTGAGTTTGAGGCTGGTCTGGTCTACAGAGTAAGTTTCAAGACAGCCACAGCTACAGAGTGAATCCCTGTCTCAAAAAACTATCAAACAAGTAAACAAATAAATAAAATCACATCTTTATCCATCAGAGAAATGAAAATAAAAGCTTTGTTGAGATTTCTTTCTACCCCAATCAGAATGGCCAACATCAATTAAACAAATGACAGCACATGCAAGCTGGCAAGGATATAAAGAAAGCAGTACACTTATTCTTTGATGGTGGGAGCATAAAATACAGAAATCAATGTGGTCACTTATCAAGAAGATTAAAACTGATCCAGCTATACCAGTCTTGGGAATATGCCCAAAGGACTCTACAGCCTACTACCAAGACATTAGCTCAACCACGCTCCTTGTTCTGTTCATAATAGCCTGAGACCGGTGACTACCTAAATGCTCATCAGCTGAGGAATGGATAATAAAAAATGTGGTACATTTACACATCTGAATATTAATCATCTGTTAAGATAAATGAAACTATGAAATTTCAGGTAAATAAAATTGGAAAAAGTCAGCCAAAACCAAAAAGTAAAAAAAAAAGTCAGTTTTTTTTTCAATAGGATGTCACTGGACATACCAAACACAGCCAGGGCAGGATTCATGTCTAGTAGCAGTCGACCAACACAAAATTTAGTGTATGTTTTGTTGTTGCTACTATGTATTTTTTGTTTTCTTTTGGTCCCCTTGAGTTTCTTTTTTTTCTTTTTAGTTTGTTTCGAACGCATGATGTGGGGGAGGGAAAGAATATGTGCAAAGTATAGTATATGGAGATTTTAAATAAATGTCACAAAAGTATCTAAATTCATCCAATTAATATTCGGGCTAGCAAACTGAATAAACAGTCCTCAAGATATAAAAATAAAAATTTCAACAAATATTTGAAAAACTGCTAAACACATTAGCCATACAGGAAATTCAAATTGAAATTGCTGTTAGATTTTATCTCATCCATCTCAAGGGCTATAAACAAGAAAACAAATAATACTAAATGCTGCCAAGAATGAGTGGAAAGAGGAATTCCTCTACAGGCTGGTATGAGAGCAATCTGGTATAGTCACTGTGGCAGTTATTGTAAAGAGGTTCCTTCAAAAACTAAAGTTTAAACTATCATACGGCAGCATATAGCTGAATGATTCTAAGTAAATATACCACAGAACTCTTGTACTTATAAATATCCTATTAACAATAGCTAAGAAACTGAAATAGCCAGAGCATCAATCAATAGATAAACTGTAAAAAAAGTGATGCATAACACATGGATTTTTGTTTAATCACAGTGAAAAACTAAATCATTTCATTTGTAGGAAATACATGCAACTAGAGATCACTACGTTAAGGGAAACAAACCAGACTTGGAAAAGCAGATTTGACATTTTCTCTCATATGCACAATTCAAATTTAAATCTATATACCAGTGGGGGCATCCATATTATGAAAGTATAAATCACACATCTACAGGGAAAATATGTTAAGAATTGGGGAGGAGTAAAAGAGAGAAATGGAATATATTAAAACAGAAGGCAAGACTATTTGGAAATACGAAAGGGTAAGGGACACGAGGGTAGGCATGTGGAGAGAAGAATAAGTAACAGCAATGTATCATGGCACATGTGCATGAAAATGCAACAGTAAAATCCATCATTGTATATGCTATTTTTCAAAAGCTAATTTAGCTAGTACAGGGTAGGGCCTGAAATATGGGACAGTGGGTAAAAGTTCTTGTTACCCAAACCTGACAACCTGAGTTTCACACCTGGAACCTAGATAGTGGAATGAGAGTAGCAAGTCTTACAAGTTCTTTTGATCTCCACACAAGCACCATAGCATGTGCATAAACACACACAATCAGTCAGTCAATTTAATAAAATTTTAAAGTAGATGGTAATCTTAGTTTAGTAATATCAAATAGTTCTATGTATATTTGTAAAATAATTTGACTCCACACAGATATTTATCTTTCCTAAAAATAAAACTAACCAAAATATTAGTCATCAAAAAAGAATAGTAAACTAATGCTGTATTTTTGGAAGTAGATTATTTTTATGTCCCACATTAGAATTTTATAGCAAGTAATTTGTACATGTGTATTTCTTTAAAATGAGTTACTTAAACATACACTTGTTAGTTTAAAAAAACACAAATAATGTAACAGACTTATGATAAATATTTCTCCGTTTCTATTAAAACACATATTTAGGCTTGGTGATTTGAATGAAAAGGGCCCTCATAGGATAATAAGTTTCAATATTTCGGCCTTAGTTGATGCAATTGTTTGAGAAGGATTAGAAGTGTGGCCTTGTTAGATGTGTCAATGGGAAACACATTGAGGCTTCAAAAACTTCTCACCATTCCCAGTGTAAATTCTGTCTCCTGCTTACAGACCAAGATTTGGGATCCAAGCTGTTCATACCACCGTGCCTTTGTTCCATGCTACCTCATGGATTCTATTGAAAGTGTAAACCCAATTAAATAAATACTGCTATAAGTTGCTTTAGTCATGATATTTTATTACAGCAATATAAAAAGAACTAAGATATCACTGAAACTATGTAGAGTCCAGTTGTAACGTATAGCAGTGTTTATCTACCCATGAGTCTCTGTCTCGAACAGGAGAGCCAAGCTTGTTACATGGAGAAACCTTATCTTGAAAATTCTCTATTTGAAACTACAGCTCTACAAAGCCTTACTTCTATTCTTACATTACATAATGGGTATAGGAAACTGCATATGATAGTAAATCAAAGAAAGGTATTGATAATAAAAGAAATTATATGCACGATTTTAGGTTTCAGTAAATATTCAAAGAAGTTTTATATATTTTACCTAACCGAAACCTCATCATGACCTTATAAGTAAATGCTACGATAATTTCTATCTTACATATCTATTTATAAGAAATTGAGACATAGAGTAGTTACACAAATGCCTATGCAGGTAAGAAATTACAGTTCTGGAAATTATAACAGCCTTTGCTTTTAGTTACTAGAGTACCCTAACTTTCAGGATTTTTGTTACTATAAAGAAATATTTCCAGTCACTTAACACATATTTTAAAATCAATACTACATTATGTGTCTTGTCACAAAAAGGAGTTTTTAACTGATCAAAAAAAATCTGTGAAACAGTGGTGACTTTGGTATTCTAAATAGGCCCGTTATGCCTCAAAATATGATGTATCATCAAATGAGAAGCCTTTCTTTCCGACCACAAGTGATATGTTCCTGGATTGATGGCATCTAATATTTATTACACTGGATTAAAAATTGGGAATAATTCAGATATGAAATTCTCATCCTGATGTCTTCTCTCTTCTATCACACAATTTTAATTTGAAATTTCATTGAACAATTGCAGAATTGGCAAAAAATAATCACAAAGAGAATTGCATTTCTTGGTAGGATGGGGAGGGATGGTGAGGCAGTAAAAAAGTGCATTCCAATTAAACAGAACACACAACGCTAAAGATATAATAGTAGTTGAATAAATTGGAATGCATCCCTAAGATCTGGCTATGTACCTATTTAGGAAATTGTGGACTTAAATTCTCAACTAATTTTTTTTTTACTAAACTAAGTCAAGAGAGAGGAAATACTTCCTTCCATTTAAGAGTAAGAAGTTGGTTGGCCATAGACACTCATGGAATCTCACTGACTAGCTGTACTTTTTCAGAAAAATGCAATAAACTGTGATGACACGCCAAATGGCTCAACTATCAAATACCAATTTTTGTTGTTCATGTTTTATAAATTTGAAACATGCACACAATAATTTATTTTTAATCACTCAATGAGCCTGTCATCAGTAAGACAAGACGGAACATACTCCCAGTGTTTTCTCTTGAGAGCAATCTGTCCAAATACAATGAGGGCGTACCCCTTTTGCCATATAGAAAGAGACTTGCTTGAAAAATGAGCATTTTCTGGTGAAGTCAAGAAATATCATGGGATTTTCTCCAGGATCTTAATGTTTGAGCCTTTCTACCAATCATACTAAATACATTATTGAAAGAAAAGATTATCAATGGCAAGAAGTTTCATTTTATGAAAATAAAATGTGCTTAGGAAGCAGGAAAGGTAAGTGAAGGAAAGGAAACAGCATAGCAAAGCTTGACTTATCAGGTGAGAGAGGTGTGAGTAGGGGTGATAGTTCGATTTGATACTAGACATGGAAGTCAAGGCCACATCATAGAAGTTTTTAATAATCTTATGAAAATATTTTAACCTTTAATCTAAAGATCTAGGAAATATTTTAGGTAGAATTTGCTTTATTCATGATTTTAGTTTCAAACATAATTCAAAATAGTACTAAAGAGGTTAACATTTAAGAACGTACAGATCTGATTGAGAGAAATTTATAGAGAAAACATGCCATTATTTAAATTTGTTCTTTGACAATTTTATACCTGTATATGATACTTTCTGATCACTCATACCCCCACACTCATCTTTTCCGCCTGTGTCAGCTCCCTACATTCTCCCATGCCGCTCTCTCACATTCATGTCTTTTAATTTTTTGGGGGGGGACCCAATAACCAGGGTAATCTGTGTGACTCTAGGTTGAGAACTGTTCCTTGCTCCTGGTGGACTCACATAGCCCCTCCCAATTATATCAGGAGCCATTAGAGGGGCATAAAGGAAAGGGGAGAGGTGCTTCTTAAAATATTGATCCATTCATAGCTGATTGTCAAAGGGACTATTCTTGTGCAGATCCAGTGCTTTCAACTGAAGCTTCCTTCCTTGAGTTTATGATTGCAGTGGCATTTACCTCCCTTGTTTTTGTCTTTTTTTTCTCTTCTTCTTCTTCTTTTGGTTTTTCAAGACAAGAATTCAAAGGGTCATGGTAGCTTTGGAGCCCGTCCTGGGACTAGCTCTTGTAGAATAGGCTGGCCTCGAACTCACAGAGATCCTCCTGCCTCTGCCTCCTGAGTGCTGG